>VDFB02123307.1:0-56689 GCA_007258455.2 Sequoia sempervirens | reverse complement strand
GAAATTAAACTATCTTTTTATCTTCTAACTAATCCTAACTACCTCCCATCGTTCATGACTCTTCATATTCCAAATGTTGCTTGTGTGCAACTTTTACAATTTTATAGTTTATATGTTGACAACTTTACATCTCTTACATTTTTGTTTTTGCATTTCTTGGACTAATAAACATCAAATAACCTCATGATGACCTAAAAAATGACTCATTGAACCCAATTACAAAGTGAAGATACCCATTTTGAGCATTATCCAAGAATTTACATGATGGAATCAAGATATTGCAAAGGTGCTCTTGCACCACTACATCATTGCCCTCCCCATGCTCATGAATGGTGACACCTGTTGTGGTTGCAAATCATGCTCAAGTGACTCGTAGGTGAGATGAAAGTCTCTCCTCAGGGGCATTCATGACCTCCTTTAGCTCATTAGGATCATCACTCATTGGTTGTGGATCCTTCTCCTCCTCATCGCTCTCCTCCTCTAATTCTTCTACTCTATCATCATCATATGTATCCCCATCAAAAACTCCATCCTCTCTCTCATCTTTGTGACCTAGAAGAGGTCTAGCCTCACCTACAAGATGATGTATAGGGAAGACATGCGTAAGTCGTTCTCTCACCACCAATGCTCATAGGCTATAGTGGTACCTACGTCATTGAAGTTCGATGTTGGGGGCACATCGTGGTCCACATCATCTAAATTGCTAAAGTCAACATCATTAACCATGGGACACCAAATGTCTCTTGGTATGGAGCCACTCTGTGTTGCTCTTAAAGGTATGTAGGTTGTGGCCTAGGAGCTAGATGAACCTGTCCAAACTGTCGCATGACTTGATCATAATAAAAAGGCATAACTATATAGTCATGCCATCCAAGTAAGAACCTATCCTACTGCATCCTCACAATTTGTTGTGTGTGATCTGGCCACTAGGGTATGGTGTGATAGGGCCTCCATACTATCTCATCCTCCTCCAAGTGATCAAACTGAATCCTCCAGTATAATAGATCCTCGTACTGCTAAACCCGTCTAAGTGTGTATCTAAATGCTTGTGGGTAACCCATGGCCACTATTGTAGGATAACATGTAGGTATATTGCACATGATACATGCTCAATGGACCAAACCTATAAGAGTGTATAATGGATTATGTTGTGTAGCTCTTAGGATACAAAGTGCTCAAGATCATAATAGAGGTGAGCCAACATACTGCGACCCCAAGAATAGTTGGTCCAATATCTCTCCATCTAGCGAATAGTGTGAATGAGGCCTCCATCTAGGTGTGTATCTCATCCATTTGGTACAAGAGCTAGAGCCATAGTAACAACCATGATCTATCATAGCGATAATGAGCACATGTATAACAACTACTATAGCTCAACGCGAGCCCTGATGTCTCCTGGTGGAATAGGGTGACCCATGCAATACTTGATATAGTGTTTCATCTACCTACATGTGTGATCCTCCTCTATATATGGCTAGTCTCACCTAGGATGGGTAATCTCAAAATACAATGTACATCCTCTAAGGTCGTCGTCATCTATCCTGAAGGTAGATGGAATGTGCATGTGTTCGCACTCCATCTCTCTACTAGCACACCATCAAAATAACATCATGATACCTCATGGGTGGCATGATGTAGATCTGGAATATGCCAGTGTCACATAAAATGTCAACCTCCTCCTTGGACAGTCGGGTAACCTACTCCCAAAGAAGGGTGAATAATTCACCTCCTTAATGTTGGCAAGTGTGTGGTGGAACCTGAGAGAAATGAAAGAAATCATTAATAACATGCTTAAAAATATGCATCAATCAATTAAAAGTGAAACAAAGTTTCTTTCGGATGCTTGGGCCAAAATTGGACACTTGGGCCATTTTTTGGACCGGGGGGATCCTAGACACTTTTGCCATTTTGGGATGCTTGGGCCAAAACTAGACACTTGGGCCACTTTGGATGGTATCCCAAAACCTTCTAAAAATACATAAAAATAGTGTAAACATAAAGCAAGGTACAATGGACTCACAATGTGTTAAAGCTCGCCATGTGCCACCTCCTCTCGCAGAACGTGCGATCTAGGGGGTTTGTATGCTCATTGAATCAACATATTTACTCACTCTGCAACAACGCAATTTTATAAATAGTAAATGTCAAAATGATGGTCAAAAACATTATTTTTCACTAACATATAGTAAAGATTTTTAATAGTGCATTTCCTTCAAATCACCATAATGGGGGCTAGTGAACTCCATTTTCGATGTCGTTTGTTGCATTAGATTTGTGGTTCTATCCCTGATCTTATTTAAATACCTATCGATATGTGGTGTTGTAACCTCAATACCCTATTATAAACATTCACATCACCAAGTAAGGAAATTCGATGAGGCTAGATTGCTACCCTGATTCCACCTCCAGAAAGCAAGTAGAATCAGGGGGGCATACATGTACCCTCAAATTTGATTCTCTATAGAAGTTTGATGATTTTTGAATAGCTAATGAATCGGTTTTGCAGGATGCGGTTCCTAACATTGTGGTTTTGCAAATGACTACATTGGGGGCTTCATTCTCCCCGTTCGCAAATGGATTACAATATCCATATGAGTATCCTTTTATGAAGGGAAATTTACTTTTGGTACTTTAGCTTGCATATGCACGTAGTGTCATATGACTGCTAAAGTGGAGGCTAAATGTAGTGTAGAAAATTGTACTCCTTTCTATGTGATAGTACAATCCACACTTAACTTGGACCTATTTTAGTGACCTTACATTTATGTATTTTAATCCTTCATAAATAGGCCCTTAAACCCCGTTATTATGCATCCCAAGGCCTATTTTTAAGCTACGACCCATTCACCCTTGGGTGAATGGGTTGCCTTTAGGATCCAAAATCTAAATTTAAACATGTTTTTGGTGGTATTTTAAAGTCCCAGATTCAATTTTCAAATATCGGCTATCGGGATCTAATATTCGGGAAATTAGAGAAGAAGCCTATATAAAGGCTAGTCTTTTCACCATTTCAAACTAGAGATGGGTAAGAGATCAAGGAGAAAAGGAAAAATTTTGGATAAAATTTAAGCAAGAAAATTTGAAGTCTTGGAGTAGCATTTTGTGAGTATTTGTATGTCTTTAAGCTCATTTTGTCAAGATTTGATCAAGCATTGATTATGATTGAAGGTTGATACCT
The DNA here is from genome assembly GCA_007258455.2 of Sequoia sempervirens. Taxonomy (NCBI): domain Eukaryota; kingdom Viridiplantae; phylum Streptophyta; class Pinopsida; order Cupressales; family Cupressaceae; genus Sequoia; species Sequoia sempervirens. Next base: position 53,511 of record VDFB02123307.1, on the reverse strand, counting down.
ATGGTGGACCATGATGGATTATAGGTTTGGGAGATGCATTTGTCCATTTTCCCTAATCTAATGACTTGTTTCCTAAGTGATCCCATCTTCTATCTTCATTCTACTAGCTACCTACAAGGTATTGTCAAATTTTAGATTTTATTGGGGTGTATGGACTTCTTCCCAATTGAATCTTTATCATTTTTCATTATAGGAATCATGCTCTAATGCACTTGAGTAAGGTTTCTTTGCATATTAGCTCTTAACAACCTTAGATGCACTTAAGGTTAGGGCTTGCACCTACTTTCATTGATCATATTTACATAATTTTATCAATGTTTAATTACCAAACTCGGGGTTTGACCAAGGAAAACCCCTATACACCCAAAAACAACATTTTCTCTTGCAAATTTTCCATAGGTCTAGATCTAGGAGTGAAGGTTAACAGGGGCAAGAAGAAAGTGCAGAAAAAAAGTTACAGATACAAATTTTGAATTTTCAAAAAGGGCTACTGGGATTCATTCTCCCTACGGTGAATGTGTCCTACATTAGGCTGCAAAACATAGTTTTTAGTCCAGGTGCACACTATTTTACCCTTCTTGGATCTTCCAGAAAGTTATTGTTTCTACTTGTATTATCCTTTAAATCTGTATTTTAAGTTTTATATCATACAATTAAGTGCATTAAGTATTTTATTTTTATCTCCCCAAAGTGTATTTTAGTCATAGTTGTCATTTTTTGTCATAAAGGAAACAATAGATCCTCTAATAAGGTTGACTCACCTAAAGGTTGAAAGTCAATCCTACCTTTGGGAGATCTCTTTTCCTAATGAATTTAGGGGAATATGAGGGTGTCCTAGATCTTCACTCCATTTTGGTCATCCACATCCTCATCCATTTTTTTCTTCATTTCACATGGGATATAACCCACTTGGTGGAGTTTTGTTATTAGTCTTTGGGGGACACAAACTTTTTCTTGGATTGTCCGACTTGCCTCCCATGTGGCAATCAAGTTGCCATTTTGACAACAGTCATTAGCACAAAGACCTAGAATTCTTTGTTAACAACTTCAAGATTGAGTGGAGGGACATTTTGTTGTTGTTGTTCTCTTTTGAAGGTTATCTCAACTACCTATTGGATCATGGCATGTAGAGTGGTTGAGGTTTGCAAATTTTGTCTCTATTATCTTCTCCATGAAGTCTCCAACAAATCCCCACATTGGTTACCACTATTGTAAATGTTAGTGATTAATGCTAAATATTTAGTGGTTAGTTGACTGTGAGCTTTCAAAATATTAGTAAAGGGCGGATTTTTTCTTTTTTGGCATAACTTGTAAATGGGGATCAAAATTATAAATGTAAATAGTCGACACAAAGCTCTTTCCATGGCGAACACTTTAGCATTAAGACAATTTAGAACTTGAGCTCTTTATTAGATTTTTTTGGCCTTCAAAGTCACTATTGTAAGAAATTTTTTATAGGGCACAACTTTCACTCTGATTATTGAAATTCACAAAAAAAAATTACGCATATCAAAATTTCACAAGGATTTTAATTTTACTTATAATTTTAAGATTTAGATTTCCCATTTTTTCATAATTTATAAAAAATCATTGTACATTATAAATGTTTGATTTAGCATCCAATCTTCACACAAGTTGTAATTTCTCTTGCATATTGTTCTAAGGGGTCTATGTTTCAACACTAATCATTCTAGGGTGATATGCCTGCAATTCACATTGATGTTTTCTAATAATTAGACTATGTTTAGAAATTGTAAACTGAAGTGCACATATTTTGGGAGTAATCAAAATGGGGATGAATTGTCATTATTTATCACATCATCTCTTCAACCATGGTATCATACCCATGAGAGCATGCTCCTTCCTACATCAAAGTTACTTCCGCACATAGTCTTATCATTAGAGTATTGTAGGTCCATTCTAAAAATTGGGTATTGATTTATTTGTTTTCACAATGAAAACCATCTTGGCATTTGTTGGTTTTTGCAAATAGTAATCGATTATTGCAAAAATGCTATCAAAATAGCACATCACAACCATTTTCCTACTTATCAAAGTTTTTTTTTTATCAAATTACATCTTTAGCAAGTTGAAAAGAAATTTTTTTTGGGTATCTATTAGATTTTGTATATAGCACGAAGATTTTGAAAAAACTAAATTAGAAGTGTCCAGTCTATTGCCGAAGGAAAAATAAAATATTATAATAATGTTTGATCAGTAACTCAAAATTGAGTATCAATTGTTTCTTGAAAAGTTTACATTTTTAATTTTTAATCCATTGGAATTTTTTGCATTGTAAAAAAACTAAATTATAAAGTGCTAAATTTTGGGGGGCTACAATCTCACTAACCATAGTATCGAGACATGTGTCGTCATCATTTGAGACACTTACTACTTGCATATTTGACACTTTCTCACACACTTGTCAAGTTAGCTCACAAGTGTTGCACCTTTTCAAAGGGTTAATCAATTATTCAATCCTACCTTCCTACCTCCTCATCCTTGCCTATATAAGCAAGGTTGATCATTGTATTTACACACTCTTCATTTATATGATAAACATCTTATTGTGTTGATTGTTTCACTTGTGGAAGGTGGTCAATTCGAGATTTTTGATCTTAGCATTTGGGTAGGTGCATGAAGTTGGGTACCAATTTTTTGGCCACTTATGAATTTTTAAAACGCTAGCTATAAGTATACAATGACGAGGCATTATAACTCGAAAGCATCGCTATAATGACGCCAGTTATTTTATGCTAAAAACAAAGAAAAAGGTGAAATTATTTGGTTTTGGAATACCAACCCAAAGGTTTTGAGGGCATTCCCAACAAGGCCAGAGACGTGTTTTTGCAGATTCTATAATTTTTCACATAATCAGGTCCATGCTCACCATCAAGATTGCATCTAGTTCAATATTGACAAAATTGAAAACATGGGTAATGTTAGGTTCTCTCTTAGCTATCCAACGATGTAATTTTTTTCACTTTTCAAAAATGTTAAGCCTTTCATCCATAATTTTGTTTGTATTGTCCTGCTTTTTGCCAAAAGCAAGTATTTAGTGTTTTTTTGTTATAAATTAACCGCTCATCAAAAATTTCAAATAAATTTTAAAATTTCTAGAAACTAGATCTATTCTACAATTTTTTTTTATAAAAACATCAATTATTTTCAAAAAAAATTAGCGGGAGCACAGCCAAAATTCTACTTTTCAGGAAGTGCCCAATTAGAAAATTAGTAAAAAATTAAATATTCATTAAAAAATTATCAAAAAAATTGTGCACCAACTAGATGCTATTAGCTAACTTCTGACTGTAGTGATTTTAAAAATACTACAAAAAAGTTCACCGTGCTCAGGTCGTACAAGAGTTGCTATGTTATGTTTTTGTGACAAAAAGAACACCAATTTCTATACATCCCTCTTTTGAACCCCTTTAATCAACCATTTTCAAAATAAATTAGAAGCCGAAAGTAGACTCTGAGCACTTCGATCCTTTTGCTTTTGTTCCACTTCAAAAATTTTGAGCGTAACTATCCTCAATTTACCCAAACAATATTACACGGATTTAAGAAAAAAGTGGCCACTTAAGCCCCCTTTTTGGGAACCATCTTGGTGCACTTACCCATTTACAACATGGTATCAAAGCCATGAGAGCATGTTCCTACCTACATCGAAGTGACTCTCGTATATAGCCCTATCATTAAAACGTCATAGAGACATTCTAAAAATTGGAAAAATAATTTTTGGGTTTTGTTCACAGCTATGGAAAACCATCTGGGTATTTGTTACTTTTTGTAGATAGTAATTGAATCCTACAAAATAAACTATCAAGATAGCATGGCGTGACCATTTTCCCTACAAATCAAAGTTTTTTTTTATCAAATTACATCTTCAGAAAGTTGGAAAGAAATTTTTTTTCTAGGTTTTGATTGCATTGTCAATTCTTTTGGGTATCTATTAGTTTTTCATTTAGCAAACAAATTTTGTAAAAATCTAAATCAAAAGTGTCTAGGCTATTATTGATGGAAAAGCAAAATATTGTAATAAATTTTGATTGGTAACTCAAAATTGACTATTGTTTTCTTCAAAAGTTCATATGTTTTCATTTTCAATCCATCAAACTTATTTGCATTGTAAAAACCACTAAATTATAAAGTGCCAAATTTTGAAGGGCTCTTTGAATCAAGGGGACAATCTAAGTGTTTTTGCTTTTGAGTTTTTTGGATCTTATGATCATGTCTCTCATACTCAATCCATTTTATTTGATTATTCTTTGTAATCCTCGAAATAAATGGAAAATCAAATGTGGATATTGTGGGATGAAAAGACATGCAACAAAAGATTGCCTTCAATGTTAAAATGTTGAAATGAAACAACTTCTTCTTTATTTTGGTATTGCCTTGATCATCTAATTCCAAAACATGTAAAAAAATCATATTGTCTCACTAAGACATCTTATGAGAGATCATCATTTGGGGATGAAAAATTTAGATGCATGGCTTGTATTGAGGACTTATCTCCCACATCGCATGTTGCTACTTTTGAATCTATTATTGATTCATCCATGAGTTCCAATGATTCTTTACACTAGGATATTTCTATTGTCATTCCAAATCCACTACATTGGGATGTATATATAACATACATGACATGTTTATGTGTAGAATCTCAGATTCTTGATTTAGATGACACCATTAAGTATATTTTTCTTCTATTTGATGCCAACTTTGATGAAGTTGCCTCATGATTTCCATCTTTTGATCTTGCTCTTTTCTTTCCTACATTAGCTTCTATTGTGATAGATTGTGTAGATATCACGAGTTTACCCATTTGTCTTAGTTATCATCTATGTTGACATCCTCTGCAATAGTATCAGATTCACATTGGTCAAGTTATCACTATACATCCATGGTTCATGTTCTTGTTGAACACACTGGAATAATCAGAGGGGGGGTGAATCAGTATGCTTTAAAATTCAATCCCAATTAATTGAATGTTGAAATTAAGTTATATGAATTAAGCATGCATCCACTTAATCAAAACAAGAGAGAAGACAAACAACCACACAAGATCACATATAACACCATCTTTACATGGAAAACCCCACAAGGGAAAAACCATGGTGATAAATGTTGCTAGGAGCTAATGTCTCAATCTAGCCACACAAGTAAATAACAATTTACAACTTTGATTTTGGGCTACAACTCAAGGAAGCAACTACTCCCCAACTTTTTTTTAGGGGCTAAAATCCAAGGAAGCTACTACTCCCTAATTGAAAGAAATACCAACTAAAATATGACTGATATATTGTTGGTTTGAATAAGTCTTTTACCTAGTTTATTCCTTTACTAGGGACTTAGGGGACTTAATTCACATGTTAAGTTTACTTAGGATATTAGTTGTATCTTCTAGAAGTCTTAGTTGTCTTATCTAGAATTTACACTTTCCTAGGTAGTTATGAGTTAGTTGTCTCATGTGATAAGATTAAGACACTCGTCATGATCTTGTCTTATCCTATCTCTCATCCTTTCCTTTATAAGCAAGGCATATCTAGCATATTTAGCATTGCACAATATTGTATTGTATTGCATTGATCATATTGTATCATATTGCAATCCTTGTTTGGTGGAATAGCATCTTCCATTGTTGCTTCTCTCTATCTCTTGTGGAGGTTATTTGGTGTTATAGATTGAAGATCTTGGGTTGATCACTTCAACATGGTATCGAAGCTTTGAATCTAGCAAGCCCCTTCCATTTCTTTATTAGAGAGTTTCCATCAATTTCTATTGTGATTTGAGTTTCTTGTATCCTATATTGCATGTATGCATTTTTGGTGAGATCTGGTGATTGCAACACTTTTGGCTATAGTGGCAATATTTTAGGTTGTCCCATTGAGTCCAAGAGGCTCGAAAAAGTCAGATTTGGCTTTTGTTTCACTCAATTTCGTCACCATTTGCAACTTTGGCAAAGAAGGGTTTGGAGCTCAGATCTGGTGAATAACTTTTTATAGGAGCATTTTGGGCAAAAAATAAACCTTCCATTGCGTTTGGGTGGTTGTTTTCGAGTTTTTTGATATATAATTTTCCTATATTAGACAAAAGTTGTTTCTGGGGAAAAAAAATTACTCGAGAGGCCGTATGGCCTCCCAGGTCGAAGGTACGATTTGTAGAAAATATTATTTAAAAATAAGTTTCTGCCCTTTTTAAAAATCGGGCTAATAAATATTAAAAGTGGTGGTGTTTTTTTATTTTAAAAAATCTGCAAAAAAAATATTTTTCATGGCCCATTTGGTTTGTACGTAGACAAAAGTCTGTCGACTATACTTTTTTGTCGGCCTTATAGGCCACGTCAGCAACTGCCGGTTCTCATTTCTTGGCCCCCGTTCCACACCGCTAGCCGATCTTCATCCTCTTGTTGGTGTTGGAAGGGTGTCGGCCCTTTTTCTCAGCTCGCAGAGTTGGTTTAGCCACTAAGCGGCTTAAAGCCGCCAACGACTCTCTCTTTAGCCGCTAGTAGTCAGAGGTGACCGCCAAGAGGGCGGTGAAGCCGCTAAGCTGCCAATGGTTAAATAAATGCCTCTTCGCCGAAACCGCCATTGCCTATGGTCTGCAAACTTAGCCGCCAGGTGTTAACTATGACCAGAGAGTGGAAATCATTAGCGGTTACACAAACTGCCAATTTTTTTTTTGCCAACCAATAGGACACGGTCATATTGGAGATTGTTGGCTAGCCTCTGAGGGCTAAAGTTTTGCGCCTTGTTAATGTTCGTGTTTTTCTCTTGTTTAGCGTTTAAGGTGCCTTTTTAGGCCCTTCAACTCTGTACAAATTTCGCCATAGAGTCGATTTTGCAACCAGGATATCATCATGTCGGGTTCAACAAACTCACAAGGTGCAAGTGATTTTTCCAGATTTTGACATTTTTTCTAGTTTTTTTAGGTTGAAGGTACAAGTGCATTTATTACTTGTCATTGGCATAACTTTTGCAAACAAATTCAAAATTTGGAAAACTTTATTTTGAAATTGCTCAGAAAATCACAAGGAATCTGTTTGTAACCTTCTTTCTCAGCTTTTAGCAAGCCTCTTTTTTTTAAATTGTAAAAATCTCATTGCGTGTTATAAACGGTTGATTTGAGCTTGTCGTGCTTTTGTAAAAATTGCAACATTTGTTCAGTGTAATTTGCTAGGGGGCAAAATAAATTTTAATACATTTTTGGGGGGGTGAAAGGCACAATTTAAGTGCCACATTGTCTTCTTTCTTTTGGTGTTTATGGCGGATCTAAGGCAAATTGAACCACTCACTCCACACAATTATCATACATGGAAGCTAAAAATGACTTAATTGTTACAATCTAAGGGTCTATGGCCAATGTTAGATGCATAACAGCCTGAATTTACAAGGGATTATGAAAAATTTGTCCATAGATGTAAAATGGATGAAGCAAAAGGGCTTATTGGCTTACATGTATCTGATAATTTGTTGTTTCATATTTCGGAGTGCAAAACACCTAAGAATGTTTGGAATAAACTTGAAGAATTGTATGGAAAATAAAATTAGATTTGAGTCTTGCAACTTCAAGCAGATCTACAATCACTCTCTCCAGATGCATTTCCTTCAATTCAAGATTTCCTTGCACAATTCAAGTTGATTTTTTCATAGTTGAAAGGATGTGGGCAAGATAAATCTAGTGATGAATGTATCTTCTTGATTCTATCTAAGTTAAAGGGCCCTTATCAAGTGTTTTCTTCTAATTTCTATTCAACTATGGATGCAATGGGGAAAGATTACAAAATTCCCTCTTTTGAGTTGTTTTGTGAGCGTCTTACTAGGGAGGAGGCCAAGTTGATTCAGTTGGATTCCTTACCTAGTTCTAAGAATCATAATCTAATGGATCAATCATCCAAGGGTAAAGGAAAGAATAAGAAGAAGCCCAAGGTAGAATCATCTTCAAGTAGTGAGAATCTCTCCAAACCAAAGCTGAAGAACAATATGAAGTCCACTCCATCTCCTTCTTCTACCTTTGGAGATTCTTCTTCCAAGTCCAAGAAAAAGAAATGAGATCCTTATTCATTTTGTGGCAAAACTAGGCATGATGCAACTCGTTGTTTTAAGAGATTAGAGGCCTTGGAGGAAGCTATGAAGAAGCACAAAATTTTAGTGGCTAAGCCTTCTTCCATGGGCAAAGGGAAAGCTCTTTTAGCATGAGCCATTCATTCATCTTCAGACAGTTGGATTCTTGATTTAGGTGCTTCACATGACATGATCAATTCATGTGATCTTCTTGATTCCATTGTTCATACTTCTACTTCTCAGATTGCAGTTGGGAACTCTTCATAGATTCCAGTTTTGGGGACAGGCTCCATTCAGATGCTAGATGGGTGCATTGAGGATGTTCTTCTTGTTCCTGATATTTCAGTGAATCTACTTTCCTAATATCAGATTTGTCATTCTGGAGAGGGGAAGTCAATTGAGTTTACTCCATAGAATGCGACTATTAGATAGTTACAAGACCCTAAGAAGGTTGTCGCTACAGGGATAGTTGATCATGAGAACCATTTGTATCAATTTGATGGATTTGAGTCTTCATCGAGTTCATGTTTTGTTGCTCATGCTGATTCAATGAGCAAGCTTTGACATGAGAGATTTGGGCACTTGAACTATAGATATCTTTAGCAGATGCAAGCACATAAATTAGTGGTTGGTCTTCCAAAGATCACTTGCACAGATGGTGTCTATCAAGGTTGTGTTCTTGGAAAGCAACATCAAGATCCTTTTCCTAAGGGTCAAGCTACACATGCAACCACACCCCTTGAGTTGGTCCATAGTGATCTCATGTCATTCCCAACTCTTTCTTTTTTAGGGGCTAAGTATGTGCTAACATTCATTGATGATTTTTCCTGCCGGACATGGGTCTATTTTTTGAAGCTCAAGAGTGAAGTCCTCAACAACTTCAAGACCTTCAAAACATGTGTGGAGAAGCAGTGAGGTTTTTCTCTTCGACAGATACACACAGATAATGGGGGGGAGTATGTCAATCAGGCATTTCAAGATTTTTGTAGTGAGCATGGTATTCTTCATCAACACACAATACCTTACACTCCTCAATAGAATGGTGTGGCGGAGAGAAAGAACAGGACTCTCAGGGAAATGGCCAATTGTATGATTCAGTCTAGGTCCATGGCACCAACATTTTGGGCCGAAGCTGTCAATTGTGCCAACTATATTTAGAACCGTATGCCCCACAAGGCAGTGCAGAATATGACCCTTGAGGAGGATTGGTCTCATCGCAAGCCTAATGTATCCTTCTTTAGAGTATTTGGTAGTGAGGCTTGGTAATTCATTTTGAATGGTGGCGTAAATCCATGGAGAAGAAGAGTCAGCAATACATCTTTGTTGGCTATTGTGAGGATGTGAAGGCATATAGATTGTTTGATCCTAACACACGAGAGGTTCATTTCCAATGTGATGTTCAGTTTACTGAGACCTTCACCCAGTTAGATCCTCCTTCGACTTCTTCTTCATCACAACCTACTTAGTCTTCTTCAGTTGATGATACTTTGCTACTTGAGGAAGATTTTGATGATGGTCTTGATGCACCTCCTCCTCATTCACCCACTAGGCCATGATGGGATCAAGTTACTCTTGAGGAGGTTGGTTCTCTTGTTGGTGGTCCCATAGACACTCACCGCACTCGTTCTCAAACTTCAGGAATTAGTCTTTTGAGCCATGCTATTTCAGATGATCCTTAGAAGTTTTCAAATGCTTCGGGTATTCCAGAGTGGGCTAGTGCTATGGTTGATGAATATTCTTCTTTGATGAAGAATCATACTTGGGATCTTGTTCCTCTTCTTAAGGGAAGAAATTTGGTTCGGTGCAAGTGGGTGTATCATACCAAGTATGTAGCAGATGGTTCCATTGAAAATTACAAGGCTCATCTTGTTGCAAAGGGGTTTTCTCAGGTTGAAGGGATTGACTATTTTGAGACCTTTTCTCATGTTTCCAAGATGGATTCTATTCGCCCTGTCCTTGCTATACCTGCATCTAAGGGATGGTCAATATATCATATGGATGTGAAGAGTGCCTTCTTGCATGGAGATCTTCATGAGGAGATCTATATGGAGCAGCCACCAGGTTTTGTGCAGGACGAGCTTCACTTGTTTGTAGGCTTTGATGTTCATTGTATGGTCTCAAACTGGTATGAGAAGATGGATAGTTTCTTGCTTGCTTCCCACTACACTCCCTGCCATTCCGATCCCACAGTTTATACTCAGATACATGGAGAGGATCTACTAATACTTGTGCTCTACGTGGATGATTTGATTCTCACAGGGAGTTCTACTTCCATGATTCATAGTACACAACAAGCATTGATGGAGCGATTTGATATGACCGACCTTGGTCTTTTGTATTACTTCCTTGGTCTTTAGGTTCATCAGACTTCTGAGGGGATGTTCATTTTCCAATAGAAGTATGCTCTTGATTTGCTTAAGATATTTGGCATGTCTAATTGCAAGCTTGCCCCTACTCCATTCCAATCATGTGTTGTACTGTCTACCAGTTGCACTACGCCTACCATTGATGCTACCTTGTATTGACAATTGGTTGGAAGTCTTTTATACTTGACACATAGTCATCCTGATATTTCCTTTGCGGTTGGAATTGTCCCTTACTTCTCATAGGAGCCTCATGAGAGTCATTGGAAGGTTTCCAAACATATCTTGAGATACATTCAGGGCACTACACATTCTGACATTCACTACACTTCAGGTGCATCTCAATTTGTGGGCTTCACTAACTCAAATTGGGCTAGTGATGTCAATGATCAAAAGTCTACTTCTGACTTTGTCTTTTTCCTTGGTTCTGGTTCGATTGCATGGTCATGCAAGAAGTAGACTGCTATTGCATTATCATCGACATAGGCTGAGTATCAAGGTGCAGTTTGGGCTAGTCAGGAGGTTTTATGGCTTCGTCAGTTGATGACTGAGTTTGGATTCCCTTCCACTCAGCCCACTACTCTTTGGTGCGACAATCAAAGTTCCATTCATATCTCTCACAACCCAGTGGAGCATCAACATACTAAGCATATTGAGATCCACATGCACTTCATCAGGCAACTCATCCAAGATGGTGTTCTTAGCTTGGAGTACTTGCCTATAGATCAGCAGGTTGCATACATTTTCACTAAACCTTTGGCATCTCCTTGTTATCTTTAGTTGTGATCGATGCTTGGGGTGAAGGAAGTTGTCCTTGGGGGGTCTTGAGGAGTCCTCCTTCTGTCATTATTTTTTAGCTTTCTTTGTAGCTTTTTCTCTCTTTTGGAGAGGAGTTTTCTCCTACAGGGTTTTTCTCCTTTTCTCTACTTATGAGAGAGTTTTTTGTTTTGTACATGGGTACCTCATCATGCCTTGTTTCTGGGACCCATGTTTTGCATGTTTTCATTGGTTTGTTCCTCCCTAAGTTGCACTTAAGGGGGGGTGTTGGTGTGAATAAGTCTTGTACCTAGTTTATTCCTTTACTAGGGACTTAGGGGACTTAATTCACATGTTAAGTTTACTTAGGATATTAGTTGTATCTTCTAGAAGTCTTAGTTGTCTTATCTAGACTTTACACTTTCCTAGGTAGTTATGAGTTAGTTGTCTCATGTGATAAGATTAAGACACTTGTCATGATCTTGTCTTATCCTATCTCTCATCCTTTCCTTTATAAGTAAGGCATCTCTAGCATATTAGCATTGCACAATATTGTATTGTATTGCATTGATCATATTGTATCATATTGGTGGAATAGCATCTTCCATTGTTGCTTCTCTCTATCTCTTTTGGAGATTATTTGGTGTTATAGATTGAAGATCTTGGGTTGATCACTTCAACATTTATAACTTCAAACCATTGATAGTTATCAATTCTATACATTAGGTTTGTAGTGGATCTTGTCACCCTCTACTCATGTACTCATACATCTTCGCACACTTCCATATTCCTCTTCACATATTTGATCTTCTATATATATCATATGCACACTTGCAAAATATAAATTCACTTGGCCATATACCAAAAAAGTATGAAACTTGTAACATTTCAACCTACATCTTCATTAGTGGTATACAAAAATGATGAAAAATTATTTAAAATTAACCTAGACGAGTCGACATGACTCATAAAACATATACAAATACTTCTTAGACTCCGCTCAATCTTGAATTAGTGGCACACATTACCAACCTACCCTAGTTGGCCTCAACAACAACATAACTTCATAAATTGGCTTAAAACAAGAAATATCTTCATGTGCTTCATACCTTAGACACTATGAGACATGTGGAGTGTCCACACAAACTCATACCACTGATATAAAAAATCTTATGTTTGCACAAGTATCCAAACATATGTTTTGATGAAGAATAGGCATCCAAAACCAACTGTAACACTCTGTCACTTGAGAATTGAACTTGCAGAGCATAAAAGCACTTGAAAATACAATATAACATGAAATGGAAATCATTATATGTACCCAAATCCACTTGGAAAAACCTTTACATCCAAAGGAATGTGGAGAATTTCAACAAGCCTTCATAAGCACTTTGCATTGCCAAAGCATATACTAGAACTTTGTCACTTGTAGCTTTCACTGCAGAAGGATTAATGACTTGAAACCTTTGATATAATACATTCACATCTCCATCAACTTATATTCTGAACCAAAAGACTAAATATTTCTTTGTGGAAAGACACTACAAACCAAAGCACTGTGACTCTGTGTTAGGATATATATTGTGAATGCCTTAGACATAAGTTCTACAAATTTTCTATGAGTGTGCTACACCAAATTTAAATATATCAATGTAGAAATACTAATAACATATTGGAACATGTGTACCCACCTCTACATCATACTCAGGTAACCAACTGATTACATACATTGCAATGTTGACTTGCACCATTTGATATCTCTACATATGAACCATCTCTAGAGCATATACAATCTTCAACACACTTTTGACATCAGTGACAACCAATCTTATCAAGATGCAATAGTTCTTGAATCTTATATGGTACTTGATCCATCTTATCAACATTTTTCACACATCAATATTGGCTTGGAGATCATTGAGCATTATTCAAAGACACGAGGGGGTTCATATCAGTCTTTGGATAATGTGCAAAATTCATAGACACTCATCTTACTTCTTGCATATTCATATTCAGAATGGGAAGTCATTTTGCACATATTTATGGTGTTGTTTCTTCCCAAATGGAGAAATATTTTTCAACGATTGTGGATCATCTTTAGCATCTAGTGTCAAGCATCTACTAGTACTACATGCATTATTTTGAGGGGGGCTACATAATTTCTCTTTTCCTATCAATAATTCAAGCTTTTTGATCTTGGAATTCTCCAACATGGTATCATAGCCATGAGAGAATGTTCCTTCTCACATCAATGTGAATCTCACACATATTGCTATCACCAGAGCATTGTGGAGCTAAATGAAGATCACCATTGTGTTCAACAGGCCCGATAAATGAAGAAATACCTTTCATTTCATTGATTTCAGGTACTTTTTTTTTGTAATTTTTTAATTCCTCTACTTTATCATATTGTACAAGTCAATATAGCACGTAATTTCTTGCATAGAATTTTTTTTTAGCAGAGGGATAAAATCACCCTTTGCCCATTTTCTATTTTGGTCAAATTTGGCCTATTCTTGTTATAGAGTTTGTGATACTTTTTGTAGAAATTTTGGCCTTCCATTTTCTATTTTGGTCAAATTTGGCCTATTCTTGTTATAGAGTTCATGATACTTTTTGCAGCAATTTTGGCATTTTTAGCTTGTTTGGTGGGATATGTTAATTTTTTTGTAGGTTTATTTGTAAGGATTTTGTAGGCCCATCTAGCTTCCATTGGTTCCATATCACCCTAGGCTTTAAGTTAAAATTATTATAGATTGGACTGATACATGTGACACTCATCTTAGCGAGCTCCTTCTCTAGTGCAACCGACATCATCTAGGGATTAAGAAGTTGCAAGGGATCTTGTTTAGTGCCATATCTAGACACCATATTGCACACAAATTGGGTGTTAAAGTTTCTCTTTGTTGCACTTAGTTTGGAGCAACAAAGGTCTTATGGCTTGACTGGAGTTTTGTTGGGAAAAGGAAGGTGTCTCAACCTTTGTTTTTTCATAGCATGTTTAGTTATTTAAAATGGAAATTATATTTGATAAACTTCCCATGTTGTCTTGTGAGTTACAACTTGCAGTTTCTATTTTGAGGAGTTAAGTTAGAAAGTTGCAATTATAGGTGGAGTTGTGCATGAAGGCATTTTTTATTTCTGTGTTGAGTTTGCATGGAATGTAAGTTTTTGATGTGTAGCTATTTTTTGGAAAGTGCAACTTTTGTATGTGCAGGTTTAGTGACAATTGACAGTTGTAGTGTTGCATCTGGTGACAATTGGAAACTTACCATTATACATGTGTAGTGGTTTTCATCCTTTCCATGTTGCATCTTCAACTTTTGGAAGTCGATTTAAAAATTTCTAATTTATGCATTGTAAGCTACTATATATTGAGCACTTGTATTTTGGAGTTGTAGTTGTTGTTTAATTGAAGTACCATTATGCTACCAAAATTACTCCAAAATTGAGAAGAAGTGTGAAGACTCCTACAAGAGCATAGCTCTACAATTATATTGGTATTTTTTTATTGTTGTTGAATAATATAATTGAGTTGTGTTTTGGAGTGTGGGATTTTACTCCCAAAAGGGTTTTCTCCACGTAAATTTTTTTTTTATGATTTCATTGTCTATCTGTTTATGATATGCATGTGCATCTAAATCTATAATAGTTAAAGGTGCTTAAGAAATTTTTGCAACTCTCTCTTGCTTAGATTAGTGTAGGAAGTTGCTTCTGCTTACCTGACTTCCTTTCAATTGGTATCAGAGCCTAGCTAGCTTTGATTTTGTTGTTGGGTTTGAAGGTTTATTTGAGATGATATTTGTTTCAGTGGAATTTTTGCAAAAGGGTATTTCATGATCTTGTTGTAGGAAAAAGATGGAAATCACATCTAGTAGAATTAAAATGGAGAAGGTTAATAGTGGAAACTTTAAATGTTGGAATTGCGACACATCTGGTCATTTTAGAAAAGAGTGCAAGGAAGAGAAGAAGACGAAAGACCAAAAAGAGTTTCTCAGATTTCAACTCTGATAAATCCTCTCAAAATGATGCAGATGCATTTTTCGCAACTTTGGCAACACATACATTAGAAGATGTGTGGTTGATAGACTTGGGTGCTTCTTTCCACATGACCTCTCACAAAGGTTGGTTTTCGAAGTATGAAGAATACGATTGTGGGAAGGTGTATTTGGGTGATGAATCTCACCTAAAGATCGTTGGTCATGGAAGAGTCAAAATTGCATTCCCTAATGGAAGAGTGAAGGGGATTGATGGCGTCTTGCATATCCAAAGTTTGGCATGAAACCTACTTTTTGTGAGTAAACTGAATGATTCAGGAGTGTAAGGTTTTTTCTCGAGTGGAGGATGCAATATGACAAGAGGAGCTATGGTTTTGGCTAAGGGTGTACAGATCGATACCTTGTTCAAGTTGGATGCATGCAATGCTCAACTTGCAATAATTTCTTTGACAAACCATAGAAGAAATCTCTAGATTCTTCATCCTCACACAATTAGATTGAGTATAGAAATCTATAGCAACTACATTTGATGGTCGTTCATTTTGGGTACCTAAGGGTGCTCATTCCTTGGAAATGGAGCTTCCTGTAGAGAAGACAATTTTGTGGCACCAATGACTTGGTCACATTGGTGAGAAGGGTCTCAGAGCCTTGAAATCTAAGAGCCTTTTTGAAGGCCTTAATGATTGTAATGTTGAGTTTGACTTTTGCGAACATTGTGTTTATGGAAAACAACACCGTGTTACTTTTCACTCTAGTTATCACAAGTCTTCTGGGGTTTTGGACTATATTCATGCATATGTGTGTGGTCTTGTGAATGTTCCTTTGTTTTCAAAATCTATATATTTTGTTTCTTTCATAGATGATTACAACAAAAGAAAATTCATTTATTTCCTTGAGAGTAAATCTAAAGTTTTTAGTCTATTTAAGGAGTTTAAAGCCTTGGTAGAAAATCAGACTGCTAGAAAGATTAAGTGTTTGAGGATTGACAATAGCAGTGAGTTTTGTTTGATATAATTCAACAAGATCTATAAAGAGCACGAGATTGAGATACATAAGACAACTCCATAGACCCCACAAAAACATGGAATTGCAGAGAGAATTTGAATAGGACGTTGATGGAGAGGGAGCTATCTATATGTTGAGTGGTGTTGGTCTTGAGCAAAAGTTTTGGGTTGAATTTGTAGCCGTGCATGTTATTTGATCAATAGATCTCCTACATTGACTCTTGTTGATAAGACACCCATGGAGGTGTGGTCTATTAAAAATCCTTTGATGAGACATCTTAGAATATTTGGTTGTGAAGCGTATGCTCATGTTCTGATTAAGAAGAGGTCTATGTTGGAGAACGAGGAGGTTAAATGTATCTTCATTGACTATGGTGTGAGTGTGTAAAAGCTTTGGGATCCAGTGGCCCAAAAGGTTCTTTATAGCAGAAGTTTGATTTTTTGAGAGATGAAACCTTCCACAGTTGAGTTGCAACTAGAGAAAGAGGAGAAATAGAAGGAAGTAGTTCAGATTCCACTTAGTCCAATGAAAGAAGAACTACATACTCCTATTGAAACTGATGATGAGGAGAGTTTAAGAAGATATGAAATTTTTGAAGAAGAAGAAGAACCTCAACCTCAACAATTCAAGAGGTCTACTAGAGATAGGCATCAACCTAATAGGTTTGGATATTCACTTGAAAGGTTTGGTTATTCATTGTTGGATTTTAGTTGTATTTTTGCTTTGATTGCTAACACTGATGAGCCTAGGACTGTTAGAGAGGCTATGTGTATGAGTGATGCAAATTCTTGGATGAAAGCCATGGATGAAGAAATGGCTAGATTGAAGAAAAATGATGCATGGGATCTAGTACCTTTAACTGAAGGACGAAAACCCATTGGATATAAATGGGTGTTCAAGAGAAAATCTAATCCAAATGGTAGTGTTGAGAAGCATAAGGCTCGGTTGGTTGCTAAGGGGTATTCTCAGGTGTAGGGAATTGACTATGGTTAGATTTTCTCTCCTATTGCCCAACTGACATCTATTCGATTCTTGTTATTGTTACCTATTTTTCATTACCAGCTCAAACAGGTAGAGCTAAATTGCAAATTCAAATCAAAAGGTACACAAGTTTTTCAAAAGATTTTGCTAAGTACTCATTATTGTTCAATGTTTCGTTATAGTGTAAATTTCAGTAATATTATGCAAAAAACATCTCAAAATGATATCATAAGTTTGCATTATTTTTGTTGTTTTATTCATAATGTACAAACCAGAATCTCACACAAGCTGTGGGAGTAACTCAATTTGATTTTTATAATAAAATAAGGGGTGCATGAAGTAAAGTAGACTATACAACTGAGAACAAAGAAGGCATAGGGTAGAAAGTGATTCATCATTGCCTGGAATGACGAATCATTGACAAGTTGAGGTCTTTAGTTGTGGCTCCAGCTCCAAGCTCCGATGCACTTACAAGGTTGATAGAAGTGTGGTTAGAGCAATGCAAATCAAATCCTATCATATGCCTATGCTACCAATAGAAATATAGTATACATTTGATCAGGCATCCATTAGATGATTTCAGATTTCAAAGGCATAAAACTCAAGAGGAAAGCTTTCAGCCTCTTTTATTTTGCTAATGTGTTTGTTTAAGTGTGCAGGTATAGGCATAATCATCATTCCAATCAACATATATGCTTATGAGTGGTGCAAAATATGGCTCCCACAAGGGTTGAGCCCAACTCATAAACAGTGAAAGAGCAGCATGTAAAAGCAGAGTAATCATGGTTATCGTGTTCATGGGTAAATAATGGCAGCATTATGATATTCTCTTAAATAATGCTTCAACGAATGCATGATGGTTTGATCATCAAACTCATAATCAAGGAAAAAATCATAGAGTTGTACAAGCTATGCCATTAAATGCATAATAGTGCCCATTGTCATCAGGAGGACGGTAGTGTATAATATGTATAATGCCATTTCATTGTAGTTGATAAGATGTTGAAAACAACCACCATGCCTTAACAAGCAATCACTACATCTTAGTGATGAGATTATTATTCAAGGGCAGCCATGTATTATCAAACTATAATAAACATAACAAGGGAGGAGTATTTATTCCACGTAAATTTTCTTGCTATAGAATACAGGTTTGCATATGGAAGATGGCGACCATCCAGAACAATGGTAGTGATAAAGAGTGCACTCATGCTTAGAAAAGACCAAATAATGGACAGCCTGTACCATTGGAGAAAGCCTTTGATAGTAATCAGCAAATAGAGTAACAGGTGCTTTAGCATTCACTAAGTTGCTAGGGACTTCAATATTATAGCCATATTAAAGCATCAAGAGAAACATTGACAATACTAAAATATGGATATCATTACTATTTGTCATTCCTGATTTGTTTTCAATTAGCAGAGTTGAAAGAACAAAAGGGAAATATGCTTCAGGAGGCTTATGCCCATCAAATAGATGACATAATAGTTTATGGATAATAAAGCACAATCATGCTATCAATGGAAAGAGAATGATAATTTAACATTTATTTTTATTTTTCAGAAATGACAACAAATTTTGGAACACAAATATTCACACCAAAACAGTGAATACAGACTTACAAGCCCAAGGAGCAATGACAATACTCTTGATTTTAAAAGATAGTAATAAAGGCCTAAAGTGTCAAGAAGGTTTTCACCATCTTGCAAAAAGAATCATGCTCAACAAGGACAACCAGTGAGGGTTGTGAAATGAATCAAAAGGTCTTAAGGCAATATTGAGCATACAGTGATCTGCCACAAATAAAAGAAGTTAAGGCAATGGCAGTAGGACTATCAGCTTCAAACATGAAATGATAAGTATTCCCAAAAAATAAAAAGGAGCAAAATGGAGCATCATGATGGTTGACAACAACCAAGATAACATTGCTAGGGGTCCATATTCAAAGTTCAAACAAATACAACTCTTGGCTTAGGGTTTCAAAGCCCTCACTCATTTGCAAGAAAACAAAAAGCACAATAGTCCCTTCAATTTCAGCCTGCAATAAAGAGATACATTATTTAGAAAACATAAAGACCTTAGAAGATACTCGTAGCCATGGAGAAAAATGGAGGCCAACCTTATTCAAATAAGTTGTTTCCTTGAAAACCTCTTGAAAAGGCAGAGAAATTGTTGAACCAAAAACAACATATTAATAAACTAAGGGAAACACATGAATAGAAATTGAATAGGCATGAATGCATAAGCTGAAAGGTAGTTAACATGATAACAAGATAGTATAGTTTCATCTTTATGATCAAAGGAAAATCGATGCACCAGTATAAGGAGAGAGTTTGTTCTCAGCCTATGATTTGAAATGATCACAAAGGCAGAAAGCTACAGAAAAATTAAAGAAAACAACAGTAGAATATGCACAGTGATAATGCCTTGCTTCATAAAAGGAAAAGGTTTCAAACAACATCCACTCACAGAGCCTACTTGAGGTTTTTTTTTATCAAGCCGTGAGAGTACAAATATCAGAATACATGCTTGGAGGTATAGAGGTGTGCAATGGAAAATAAATATACATCTGGAAGATCAAGATATGTTCATACATGCTATACTTCATTTTTGTTCATATTGAATACAAATTGAGCATATCTCTGCATAATAAAAGATGTAATCAAGGCTACCATGGCAGTCTTAGAGTACTCATCTAAGGGTTTTTTGTTAAATTTAAATATAGACTTGTCACTGTTCTCAGCATTCCCACATTGGTTTCTGTTTAAAAATATGGAAGGAAAATACAGATTTATTCTTACCCATGTGAGGGTTTTAGCATGACAGCCAAGAAAATACAAAAATGCAGTAAATGGAGAATACCTAGAATACAAATATGAGGTTGCAGTTTTCAATCAAGAGTATAAGCCATTTAAGAGTAAGATAAATACAAAATGCAGTGAGGTTTTCCTTTTATTTAAAATGAAGGAAACAAAAGCAAAAGAGAACTTACCCTCATGTGCCTAAGGAAGAGGAGACAAGTCCATGATGGAGCTCTCTTTGAGTTTTAAAATTCATAAGTCGAGCTTGCACAACAACCGGTGTATATACAAAAGGCTCAAGATGTAATCAAGGCGGCCATAACAGAAGATAAATCACAAAGAATACATGGTGTCCCAAGGATACAGGAACAAATGAGTAAAATATGTGTGAGATTATGCAAAGTCACAGCTTTGAGGCCCAAAAAAGCGCATTAAAATGCTTGGAAGGACTCAGATTTATAATAGAATAAACTTCATCTTACATTTTATGTTCAAAATCTTCAAAGAAATCATCAAAATCGACAGAAAGGGTGCATGGTCGAGCTTCAAACCCCAGGTCAGTAGCCAGCTTCTTCATGAAGCTTCTCCAAAAAGTCAAAGTGTGAAATGATTATCATTTTAGGGTTTCCTTGCTTTTGTTTGTTTGCCCTAATTCGAAAGTTTTGATGATTGTTTTAACAAAAATCATTATCAATTATCATCCTATCATTCTGCTTGTGGCTTTAAGTCAAAATAATCATCAATGTGGTCAACTATTATTATTATGGTCAATTTGTATTGAAATATTTATAATGTGCATGGTGGTCGACTATGATAATATGCATGGTGGTCAATTAATCTAAATGGTGAATGCATATTCAGAAATATGCTAAGTGTGTATATGAAGCTGTGAGGTGGGGATTAAGTTTTCCACATAACATTATTCTTTATCTTTTATTTGTAATATTCAATGTAACTGAATTAATTAAATGATATACTATAAATCATTTAATTAATTCAACATCTAAAAATGCAAATAAAGGACGTTATGTGAAGTTCAGTTAATTAGAGATCCATGTAGATATAAGTAGAGCTAACTGGAGGACGAGTTAATCATGCGAGTCATGGAGATTTTTAGCACTTTACTTCAGTTTCGTATCAGATTATTGACTGAAGATTACTCATGCATAGTGCAAGGATGGAGTTTAGTTACTATGGACGGATTGATACAAACGAGGCAATTTTTGCATGCTTGGACTTACTTTTCATGGATTTCTAGTTCAGTTCGAGCTATTTTTCAGTTGCATACATTATGACTGCGAGTTTGAGACTGAGTTCACTCAATTTTTCATGAGTTTGAGCCTACTTTTCAGGGATTTTTCCTTTTGCTCATGGATTTGCCTTGGAGTTGTCATTTTCTCACTGAAATTGACTTTCAGTTTTATTTTCATGCACTTTGGAGTTGCATCTTATTGTATATATTGGAAAAAAAAATTTTCCTCTAGTTCTGGTTATTTAGCTTTTGCATTATGCAAAAGAAGACTATCTTGTAACTCAGCTTTAAAAATTTAATAGATATTGCAGCAGTCTTTACAGGTTATCTTGGAGTATCATTTGCAGAGTTTTCCTTTTGTTGTCATTGCAAGTTAGATATTAGTCTTCTTAGATTCAGTTGTCTTGTTTTATGAATGTTTTGGATGCAAATTTAATGCGTTTTACATCAAAACCTTTAATTTTTTGTCACGTTTGTGAATGCATGTACACAAAAAAATGGTTTTAGTTGCAGGTCATAAATTGTGCTTATAATACATTCATGTCTTTAAGTTGTGAAAATAAATTGTTCCTTCATAAAGAATGAATTATCAGGCCTTTCTGTGAATCATTTATGTAGTTAAATTGTTCGATCTAAGTTGTGAAAATAGGCTCGTAAGGGATCAGTTGTGAATTAATCCGCTTTCTTTAAATCAAATAGGCGCATCACCACAGTTCAGCCTTTCCAATTTTGCATTAGATTAAGTTTTTTCCCTTTTCCCATCAAAGTTTCAAGTCTATAATCAGATAATCATATAGAAACCAGCCTAAAACCTGGAGGTCTATCTTCGCCATAGGAATACCCACAACCTGAAGATAGTTCCTATGTTTCAACAGATTGTTGAATTTAATTATTCAAGCATTTAGGTGCAATCTGTTTGACAACAGTTATCACTTGTAGCAACACATGATATAGAAGTGGAACAAATGGATGTGAAGACAACATTCCTTCATGGTGACTTGGAGGAAGAAATCTATATGTCACATCCTGAATAGTATGTGGTTAAATGTAAAGAAAATGTAGTTTGCAAGTTGAATATTTTTTGTATGGTCTTAAAAAATCTCCTAAGATGTGGTATCGGAAATTTGACACCTTTGTGTTGAGTTTGGGATTTCTGAGATCTAAATCTAACCATTGTGTTTATTACAAATATGATAATGGTCATATTATCATAATTGTATTGTACATAGATGATACATGCTATTTTTTGGGAATGGTAAAAGTTTGATTTTAGATTTGAAGTCTCAGTTGTCACCACAGTTTGAGATGAAGGGTCTAGGTACAACAACGCATATTCTGGGATGGAGATTAGAAGAGATAGAACTAACATAAAGTTTTGGTTAAGCCAAAGAAAGCATGTAAATTCAATGTTGGAGACATTCAACATGATAGCTTGTAGACAATTACTTGTTCCTATGTTGCAAGGGATGAAGCTTTCTATGGAGGATTATCCAGAGTCTTCTTTTGAGATGGAGGAAATGAACATAGAACCCTATGCTAGTGCTATAGGTAGTTTGATGTATGCTATGTTTTGTACGAGGCTAAACATTTCCCAAGCAATAGGAGTCCTAAGTAGTTTTATGGCTAATCCTGGATGGGTGCATTGGGATGCAATTAAGAGAGTGTTAATACTTGTGGGGTACTTCTGAGTATGCCCTATTTTTTCATGGTTATCCTACTGGACCTCGACATTCAGTTTATATTTGTGGGTTTGTGGATTCATATTGAGCAGGAGATATTGACAACAAAAGATCCACCAGTGGATATGTATTCACGATATTTGTTGGTGCCATTAGTTGGATGAGTTAGTTGCAGGCTATAGTCGCTTTGTCTATGATAGAAGAAAATTACATGGTAGCTACTCATGTTTGTAAGGAATCCATTTGGCTTAAGCATTTTTCTTTTGATATTGGTTTTGATGTAGGGAAGATCACTATCTATTGAGACAGTCAGATTGTCGTTTTCTTGTAGAAGAATCCTACTTTCCATGCTAGAACAAATCATATTGATGTGTAGCTTCATTTTGTTCATGATACATATGGTGGAAGATGGGAAGGTTAAATTGGAGAAGGTTGACACCTTGACGAATGTTGCAGATGCATTGACAAAGCCAGTGAGCACAAAGAAGTTTAGATGGTGTTCGGAGTCCATGGGCCTTACGACCTCTAATAGTTAAATCCAATTACTTTCATTGGCTCTTCAAAGGTGTTCGACAAGTGGGAGAATGTTGGGAAAAAGAAGGTGTCTCAACCTTTGTTTTTTCTATATCATGTTTAGTTATTTAAAATGGAAATTATATTTCATAAACTTCCCATGTCTTGTGAGTTACAACTTGCAGTTTCTATTTTGAGGAGTCAATTTGGAAAGTTGCAATTAGAGGTGGAGTTGTGCATGAAGGCATTTTATATTTTCATGTTGAGTTTGCATGGAATGTGTGTTTCTGAGGTGCAATTATTTTTTGGCAAGTGCAAGTTTTGCATGTATAGGTTTAGTGACAATTGGCAGTTGTAGTGTTGCATGTGGTGACAATTGGAAACTTATCGTTATATGTGTGTAGTGGTTTTCACACTTTCCATGTTGCATCTTCAGCCTTTGGAAGTTGATTTAGAAATATCTAATTTATACATCATAAGATCATATATATTGAGCATTTGTATTTTGGAGTTGTAGTTGTTTTATTGAAGTTCGTTATGCTACCAAAATTACTCTAGAATTGAGAAGAAGTGTGAAGACTCCTTCAAGAGCATAGCTCTGTAATTATATTATAACTTGTTTATTATTGCTAAATAATATAATCAGGCTATGTTTTAGAGTGTGGAGTTTTTTTCCCAAAAGGGTTTTCCCCACGTAATTTTTTTTTTTATGATTTCATTGTTTATCTGTTTATGATATGTATGTGCATCTAAATTTGTAACAGTTAAAGGTGTTTAATAATTTTTTTCAACTCTCCCCTACTTATATTAGTGTAGGAAGCTTCTTCCATGCACTCGACTTGCCTCTCAAATTTGAGATGCACACTCTGCTTGCTAGAGGTTCTAGCGCAAATCCTTCATAATTAACCTCCATGCCTCCATTCACAGACATCCATTATAGATAACTGCTCCTTTAAGCACATTGATAGGCCTTCTCTCAACATCCCATGCTAATTCCTTGAAGTCTGTGATCTCCATTGGCACCCATGGGAACAATTGTTTTTTACTAGCAATGTAGCAGATCTGCCCTTACATAGCACACAACTTGCAACATTTTCTTTGGGATCAATCTTCTAACATTCCCAGAGCTCGATCTCCATGGAGAGTCTCTACTACTAGACTTAGTCATTCCTATATAGGGCTTCAATTCTTCGAGTTACTCTTATGGCGTACTTGATGAAGGCACCATCATGCATATAGAGAACTCTTAGTAAAGCCTGGCATCGCCCCTAGATTTAATCATTCCATACATTTGCAACTTTTTTTTGGCATATGGACTCATGCAATACCCTCCACTTTCCCCTTGAATTGGTAACTCTTCTATTTGGACCAAAGCTCTGTCATCCCTCTACATGTGGCTCCATCAATGTGTAAACTTTGAGTTTTTCTCATCTTCGAACAACATTGCCACATACGCCATTTTCCACAAGATATAATCCACTTGGTGGAGTTTTCTTATAAGTCCACAAACTTTGTCTTGGATTGTTCGACTTGTCTCCTATCTCACAGCCAACTCGTGATTTGGATGACAGTAATCAACACAAAGACCTACAATACTTGGTTGACGACTTCAATATTGAGTGGAGGCACATTTTCTTAGTGTTGTTCGCTTTTGAAGGTTATCTCCACTACTTGTAGTATCGCGACATGCAAAGTGGTTGATGTTAGCAAATTCTGTCTCTACTATCGCTCCACGAAGTCTCCAATCAATCCCTTCTCCAAGGTAAAAAAATCCCCAAATCGGATGCCACTTTTTTATGCAATATTATTTATTGTCTTTAGTATCAAACAATTGTTTTAATTGTTAGTATTTAATGCTAACTCTTTAGTGGTTAGCTAATTGTGAGCTTTCAAAAAGTTAGTAAAGGGGGGATCTTTTTCTTTTTCGGCATAGCTTGCAAATGGGGGATCAAAATTATAGGTGTGAATAGTTGATAAAAATCTCTTTTTGTGGCAAACACTTTAGCATTGGGATGATTTAGAAATTGTGCTATTTATTAGCATTTTTTGGCCTCTAAAGTCACTATTGAGATAAAATTTCAATGGGGAATAACTTTCACCACAATCATTGAAATTTCATAATTTTTTTATGCATATTAGAATTTGACAAGGAATTCTATTTTACTTAGAATTTTAAGATTTGGATTGACCATTTTTCCTAATTTATAAAAATCACTGTATATTATAAATAGTCAATTTGACATCCAATCTTCACACAAGCTATAGTTTTTCTTGCACACTATTCTAGGGGTTTATGTTTTAGCACTAATCATTTTGGGGGATTATACTTGCATTTCACATTCATATTTTTCTTAATTATACAATGTATAGAAAATGCAAAATGAGATGCACATATTGTGGGAGTAATCAACATGTGGATGAGTTTTGTTCTCATACCTCACATTATCTCATCCAACTCCTATTTAAGATTGCAAAACCTTAAACACTAATTGCTAAATCTAAATTTGATGTTGACTCATCCATAAATTATAACGGTTCTTTTCATCAGGACATTGCTATCGTAATTCTAGATCCACCACATTAGGATGTATATATAACAAGTATACATCACATATTTGTTTGTACAACATCATATTGTTAATATTGAGTACATTTGTCTTCTACTTGATTTTACTTTGATGAAGTTGCATCATCATTTCCATCTTTATATCTTACTCTTACCTTGCCTACAATAGTTTCTATTGTGACAAATTGTGTAGATATTCATGAGTTTACCCATCTGACTCAATCATTATATATGTTGACATCCTCTACAATAGTATCAAATTCATATTGGTCCAGATGTCACTATACATCTATGGTTTTTGTTCTTGAATCTTATATTATACTTGATCTATATTATCAATATCTATCACACATTAACATTGGCTTGGAGATCATTGAGAATCATTCAAATAATTTAGGGGACTCATATCAACCTTTGGATCATGTGCATAATTCAAAGACATTCATCTTACTTCTTGCACATTCCTATTCAAAATGGAAAGTCATTTTGCACATATTTATGGTGTTGTTTCTTTCCAAGGGGAGAAATGTTGTTCAATGATCATGGATCATCTTCAACATCCAATGGAAGCATCTACCAACACTACATGCATCATTTTGAGGGGAGGTTGCATGGTTTTACTTCTCTTATCAATTTTGAGAGGAAGCATTTCCTCACATGGAGTTCATCACTTCACATTTTCTAGGGGGTCACATAGACCTTCTCTCTTTTCTCTTCTATGGAGGGAACATCCATTATACTTTGAGCTAGAAGTAGTCCTTGGGCGATCATGATGAGTTTTCCATCTATTACTTATCTTCTTCACTTGTATATTTTATTACATTTTTATCATTTCTCTTTTGGAAAGGAGTTTTATTTTCCATTAGATTTTCTCCTTTTCTTCACTTAATGAGAAATTTTTACATGAGTACCTAACATGTCCTATTATTTGGTCATCATCATGCATACTTTACTCCCTAAGTTAGCTAATCACATTTCTAAGATTGAACTATTCACACTTATAACTTAATTTTAATTAATTTTCTTATTCTTTTACCTCACTTCATAACATTAAGACATGTTTCCTCATCACTTGAGACACTTATTACATGCATACTTGTCATTTACTCACAAACTTGTCAAGCGAGCTCACAAGTGTTACATCTTTGGAGGGGTAGTTACTCATTGTCTCCTACCTTCTCACCTCATCTATCTTTCCTATATATTCAAGGTTTCTCATTGTATTTACACATTCTTCATATTATATGATATAATCCTATTGTGCTTACTATTTCAATAGGGGAAGGCTATCAATTCACACTTTCTGATCTTGGCATTCTCCAACATAGTATTAGAGCCATGAGAGCACGTTCCTTCTCCCATCAAGGTGACTCCCATACATATACCTATCATTAGAGTTTTGTGGAGCCAAACAAACATTACCATTACATTTGGAAGGCCCAAGAAACAAAGAAATAATTTTATTTCATCAATTTCAGTAACTTTCATTTTTTGTAATTTTTAATTCTTGTACTTTATCATATCATACAAATTAGTACAATACATTTTTTTTTTTAAATAATGATTTATTTAGTAGAAGGCCAAAATCACCTCTACCAATTTATTGTTTTAGTCAAATTTGGCCTATTCACATAAATATTTTGGCCTATCCAACCTATTTTGGTTGCTAGTTTTCATTGTTGTAGAGTTCATAATGTTTTTGTTAGAAAATTTGGCCTATGTCAACCTGTTCAGTGGGATTCGTTAATTTATTTGTAGGTTTATTTGTAAATATTTTGTAGGCCCATTTGGCCGCCCTTGGTTCCATATCACCCCAGGACTTGAGTCAAAATTATTACAGATTAGACTCATACCAGTGACACTCATCTCAACGATCTCCTTCTTTGGTGTGACCTACATCATTCGGGGATTAAGAAGTTGTAAGGGAGCTTGTTTAGCACCATATCTAGGAACTATGTTGCAACCAAATTGGGTGTTAAATTTTCTCTTTGTTGTGCTTGGTTTTGAGTAGCAAAGGCTTTACGGCTTGATCAAAGTTTGGGATGTGCACGAGCTACTTGCTAGAGTTTTTGATGCAAATCCTTCATAATTAACCTCCACGCCAACATTCGTGGACATCCATTGTAGATAGCTCCTTTAAGCACATTGATAATCCTTCTCTCAATGTGCCATGTTGATTCCTTGACATTTGTGATCTCCATTGACACACATGGGAAGAATTTTTGTTTACTAGAAGTGTAGCAAATATACCCTTACATAGCACACAGCTAGCAATATTTTCTTTGGGCTAATTCTTATGGCATGCCCATAACTCAGGCTCTATAAAGAGTCTCTACTACTAGGCCTAATCATTCCTACATAGGGCTTCAATTCTATGAGTTACTCTTATACCATCCCTGATGAAGGCATCATCGTGTGTATAGAGACAACTTAGTAAAGCCTGGCCTCACCCCTGGATTCAATTGTTCCATATATTTGCAACTTTTTTTGGTCTATCGACCCACACAACAACCTCCACTCACCCCTTGAATTGGTAAAATCCTTTATTTGGCACAAAGATCAATCATCCTTCCACATGTGGCTCCATTGAGGCGTGAACTCCGAGTTTTTTCATCTTTGAACAAATCTACTACATGAGCCATTTTCCATGGGATATAATCCACTTGGTAGAGTTTTTTAATAAGTCTTTTGTGGCCACAAAATTTATCTTGGACTATTCAACTAGGAGATATATTGTTCAACAATTGTGGATCATCTTTAGCATTAAGTTTCAAGCATCTACCAATACCACAAGCATAATTTTGAGGGGATGTTGCATGGTTTGTCTTTTCCTATTAGTTTTGGGAGGAAGCATTTCCTCACATGGACTTCATTACTTAACATTTTTTTTGGGGGGGTCACATAGACCTTCTCTCTTTTGTCTCCTATAGAGGGAAAATCCATTTTACTTTTTGTCAAAAGTATTCCTTTAGGGGTCATGATGAATTCTCCATTTATCACTTATATTCTACACTTGTACATTTTATTGCATTTGCATCATTTTTATTTCGAAGAGGAGTTTTATTTCCCACTAGGTTTCCTCCTTCACTCCACTTTATGCGAAAATTGTACATGAGTACCTAACATGGGCTAGTAGCTGGAACTCATCATAAATATATACACTACTCCCTAAGTTGCAATAAAGGGGGGTGTTTGTGTCAATAGAGTAATCATTCACCTAGTTAGCTAATCACCTTTCTAGGATTGACCTATTCACACTTATAGCTCAAGTTTACTTAAGTTCCTTATGATTTTTTCTCACTTCATAGCATTGAGACATGTGTCCTCATCACTTGAGACACTTATTGCATGCAAACTTCTCACTTGCTCACACACTTGTCAACAGAGCTCACAAGTGTTAAATCTTTAGAGAGGTAGTCAATCATTGTCTCCTACCTTCTCGCCTCCCTCCTCTACCTTTGCTATATATGCAATGTTTCTCATTTTATTTACACACTCTTCATATTATATGATAAACATCCTATTGTGTTCATCGTTTCACTTGTTGAAATTTTTCAATTTGAGCTTTTTGACCTTGGAATTCTCCAACATGGTATCAGATCCATGAGAGCATGTTCCTTCCTACATCAAGGAAACTCCCACACATATCCCTATCATCAAAGCATCGTAGAGCCATTCCGAAAAATTGGGTATTGATTATTTTTTAGTAAGTTATTATTTCAAAACACTAGTGCATGCATAATTTGGTAGTTGCTTTTCTATTGAAGATGTTTTATTT
The DNA here is from genome assembly GCA_007258455.2 of Sequoia sempervirens. Lineage (NCBI taxonomy): Eukaryota > Viridiplantae > Streptophyta > Pinopsida > Cupressales > Cupressaceae > Sequoia > Sequoia sempervirens. Next base: position 23,753 of record VDFB02123307.1, on the reverse strand, counting down.
TTACATCAAATTTACATCTTCAACACATCAAACAAAAAATGACTTTTGTGTTTTGTTTGCACCAACAAAAAACCATTTGGGTATTTGTTAGTTTTTGCAAATAATAATCAAATCTTGCAAAACATATTGTCAAAATAAAAAATAGTGACCATTTTTCCTAGAGATCAAAGTTTTTTTTTTTATCGAATTACATCTTCAACAAGTTGGAAATAATTTTTTTCTGGGCTTTGATTGCAATGTCGATTTTTTTTTGGGTATCTATTAGATTTTGCAAGTAGGAAGTAAATTTTGCAAATAACTAAATAATAAGTGTCATAGCTATTATTGATGGAAAAATAAAATATTAAAATAATTTTGATCAGTAACTCTAAATTGAGTGTTGCTTGTTCAAAAGTTCATATTTTTATTTTCAATCCATTAGAATTATTTGTGTTGTAAAAGAACTAAATTATAAAGTGTCAAATTTTGGGGGGATACAATCAACACTAATCATTTTTTAGGGGCTCTTTAAATCAAGGGGGGTAATGTAGGGGTAAAAGTACAAAGTTGTGTCACACTTTAGACCAACTTATAAACACAAGTGAATATAAGTACATTTCTAACTAAAAATCAATTTTGGTCAAGCATATTATCTAGTAAGATTCATTCTATCTAGATATGTCCAAAAAAATTTCAACTAAAATAGTTAGCTAAATGCATATGTAGCACCACCTTGAGGTCAATTTACAAAAAAACAATTATCTAAAAAACTTGATGTTTCAACAACTCCTACTCATATAAATAATATTTTTCTTAAAATATAAAAACACTTTTTGTAGATCTATAAGTGTAGTATTTAAAAATATATATTTAAACAGTTTAATTATTATTTATATATATTTTTTATTTTTACTAAAAGTAGGTCATCAACACAAAAATATTAGGTTGATTACTATGTTAAGGAAAAAAAAATAAAACTTATTAAAAATTGAAATAAATATGATGTACTAGATAAAAAACTCTATATCAAGGTGACATTTTTTTTCTATTTTAGATAAATTGTTAATATGAAAGTTGAGGTTGAATAGAAACATGTGTTTTAATTCACACACATTTTAATGTTTATTTAAAAATGTATATTTATCAAAATTATGAAAAAATATATACATGCACTAAAGTTTCAAGTTATAAATATACACCAAAAATTTGAAGAAAAAAATAAAATTTAATATATAAAGATCAATGTCTCATGTAATTTCATTTCAAAATTCGAAATATATATGCTTTTTAGTGATTCAAGTTTAAAATTTGGATCAGTGTTGGCTATTTCCTTTATAAGAGTGTAACACAACTTTGTACTTTTACACCTAGGTGGTTTTTCTTTTGAGTTTGTTGGTTCATGTGATCATGTCTCTCACTCTAAATCCCTTTCATTTCAGTATTCTTTGTAATCCTCCTAATAAATGAAAAATGAAATGTGGATATTGTGGGATGAAAAGACATATAATAGACGATTGTCTTCAATGTCAAAGTGTTGAAATGAAGCAAAAAAATTTTGTTCATGGTATTGTCTTACCTGACCATCTAATTCTAGCACATGCAAAAACACCATCCAATCTCACTAGGACATCTTGTGAGACACCATCATTTAGGGATGAACAATGTAGTCACATGAATTACATTGAGGACTTATCTCCCATATCACCTATTGCTACATCTAAATCCAATATTGATATCTCTATGGCTTCTAGTGATTCTTTGTATCAAGAAATTTCTATCATTTTTCTAAATCTACCACATTGGGATGCATATCTACTAGACATCACATATATGTTTATAGAGTCCCACCTTGAAGATTTGGAAGACACTATTGAGGATATTCATATCCTCTATGATGTTAGCTTCAATAAATTTTCATCACCATTATCATCTTTGGATCGTTCTCTTTCCTTGCCTACGTCAGCCTGTATCGTGATAGATTATGTAGATATTCATAAGTTGACCTATCTGACTCAATCATCATCATCATCATTTGTAGTAGTATCAAATTCACATTGGTCTAGTTGTCAAAATACATCCATGGTCCATATTCTTGAATATTATATGGTACTGTATCCATCTTATCAACATTTATCACACATCATCATTAGCTTGAAAATATTTGAGCATCATTCAAAGGTATCATTGACATCATTTCAGTCTTTGGATCATGTGAAGAATTCAGAGACATTCTCTTACTTCTTGCATATTCCTATCTAGAGTGGGAGGACATATTACACACATTTGTGGTGTTATTTCTTCCCAAGGGGAGAAATGTTGTTCAATGATTGTGGATCATCTTCAACATTCAATATCAAGAATCTACCAATGACACATGCATCATTTTGAGGGGAGGTTGCATGATTTCTCTTCTCTTAACAGTTTTGGGAGGAAATATTTCCTCACATGGAGTTCATTACTTCACATTTTGTATGGGTTCACATAGACCTTCTCTCTTTTCTCTCCTATGGAGGGAACATCCATTGTACTTTATGTTATAATTAGTCCTTAGGGGGTCACGATGAGTTCTCCATCTATCCCTTATCTTCTTCACTTGTAAATTTTTATTATATTTACATATTTCTCTTTTGGAGAGGAGTTTTATTTCCCATTTATTTTTCTCCTTTACTCCAATTTAAATGAAAAACTTGTACATGAGTACCTAACATAGCCTACTTGTCGGGACCCATCATTAGTGCATACATTACTTCCTAAGTTGCAAGTTTAAGGGAGGTGTTAGTGTAAATAGAGTCATTATTCACCTAGTTAGCTAATCACCTTTCTAGGATTGACCTATTCACACTTATAGTTTAAGTTTACTTACGTTTCTTATGTTTTTGTATCACTTCATAATATTGAGATATGTGTCCCCATCACTTGAGACACTTATTGCATGCATACTTTCCCATTGCTCACACACTTGTCAAGGAAGCTCACAAGTGTTGCATCTTTGGAGGGATAGTCATTCATTTTCTCTTACCTTCTCACCTCATCCACCTTGCCTATATATGCAAGGTTGATCATTTTATTTACACACTCTTCATATTATATGATAGATATCATATTGTGTTTATTGTTTCACTTGTGGATGGCTATCAATTCATTCTTTTCGATCTTGAAATTCTCCAACAAGAGATGAAGGATCAACTACAATGTTTAAATATGACATTAGGTAATTTTGGCCACATGGCTACTATAAAACACTGATAAAAAGTTTCTCAAAGATTGCCTAGAATTCCAAGAGCAATATTGCAAGGTTCATGGTCATGACATGGGTACGAAGGTTGCTAATATTGGATTTAAATCTACAAAATAGAATTTTGGTAATAGTGACAATAGGGATACCATTCCCCTCCTCTCCGTACCTTTAAAATTGATACATCTATAGGTTAAACCCACAAAAGTGGTTTATAATTCAAGTGAGGAAGGGAAAGTTGCAAAAAATGACCCCATGCAAAACATTTTCATTTTTGGGGTTCGAACGAACCAAAAGAGGGTTCGCTAGAACCTTGGTTCGAGCACGAACCTTGGTTTGAGCAAACCCATTTAATGCAAGGTCCCAACATTCCCGCCAAAAAACACAAACAAAACCTTTTTGAAAGGGGGTTCGCTCGAACCCCCCATGGTTCACCCAAATCCCCCTTTTCCCACCTTCTCACCCTATGGCACCAAAAAACTCCAAAATTTTGCACTTCGAAGCTCGAGTTGAGGATGAAAATGGAGGAGACTTTCAGACCCAACTAGATGATGGTAGTCCTCGGAATGAGCTATCCAATGAATATAATTTTAATATGTTTTGGTTTTATTACGTATTTATTTTAGTTTTATTAAACATAGGTTTTTCACCGAAAAAAGCTCTTTGTTCTGTACATGTGGAAAATTAGCAGATTATCAAAAATAAAATTGAAAAATATGAGTGCACCAGATATTGAAGTCCTTGATCCAAAAAACAAAATAATTTTGATACATACAAAAAAAGTTATGCGTTATACGATCCGCCTATGTTTGAATTGTAATTGGTTTGACTTTGAAACTTGATTAAGGAAACAATATTCAATAAAACACTATGAAACCAATTGGAAGCACTAGATATCATAGTTACAAATCTAAATTTAAAAAAAATAGAATTTTATCCTTCATGGAAAAAAAATTATGCGTTATATGGTGAGCGTCACTCTTTAAAAATGTTATTTATTGAAAAAAACTGGTTTTCAAAGGAGATGTAAAAAGAAGTGCAATATGATTCCAAAAATTTTGAAAAAAATATATTTAGAATCTATAGACAAAATGTCACAAATCACTAGTTTGCATCATCTTCAAATTCCTCACGGTTTAGCCGCTATAAGTGCTTGATGTTGGCATATGGCTTCTATTGTTGTCATTGATGGCAACTGAAGTCATCTTCATGGTTCGCAGATCTATATCTAGTCATTCTGACAGATAAAGTGCAATACTATGTGTTACTAGCAGAATATCTAAAGAACAGGGTATTCGATCAGTCAGTCAATCTGTCTACTTCACCAAATCATCGTTTTGTGTTGTGGACCCCTGGGATTGCTTGGTGAACACGTATATTATCTTATTACTAAATTTTGTGGTGTTGCATTAGTTGCAATACGATCTTGGAGGTTCAGTAGGATGTTTTATGTCTATTTGTTCATTGTAGCTGACTTAGTGAATGTGGCGCATTATGGATGTGTAAAGTGGAATTATTTAAAATGTCTTCATGTTCAAACATTTAATTATGGGTCTCAGCTACAGTCTAGCCGACGGTGTTAGATTCACATTGAAAATCCAATTGTAATTTTGGGCCGACAGTTAATAATATTTCCAAGTTTTATTAAGGCCAGCCTATAGCGATTGTATTTCTAGTTATGGATATATAAGAGATTTGATATATCATTTGGTGTGTGTGAGAAATAAGTGTGGTGGTGTGTTCCAATCATCAGGAAGAGCGATTAGGAAATTATGCACAATTTCACTTGTGCATTAATATTTCTACAATGCGAGTTGTGCAGAGCAGAGCTGAATTGTTGAATTTGTCTGAAGGATAGCAGATTGTCAGAGCTTAATTGGAACTGTAATAAGGAATTTTGATGCTATTCCATCAGTTCACTCTTTTGGATTTATTCCAAATCTTTGTAGGGCAGTGAGCCCATTCATTTTGAGTAGTGAGCTCTAGGAAGTGACCCTGAATGCAAGTGCATTCCCATTTTTTACTTCTTATTTTGGGTATACCCATATTATATTGTGGATTGGCCATCCACTGTGGTTTTTCCCCTAACAGGGTTTCCACGTAGAAATTTTGGTGTTATGGTGTTGATATTATCTTCTTTCTGTTGATGCATGTTTCTTTTATTGAATGGTTAAGTAAGTTAAATCACAGAATAATAAAGTTAAATTTTTGCTCAACACTGATTCACCCCCCTCTCAGTGTTGCTTGTTTCCAACAATTGGTATTAGAGCTAGTTCCTCGGAAGAATTTTTATAGCTTGGGGAGATCTTGGAAGGTGTTTTTCAATGGATACAAGTAGTCTTCAACAACAACTTATGGTGGCCCTAGATGATCTTGACCAGATAAAATCTGAGAACTGGGAACTGCAAGAAAATATTAAGAATGTAGAAAAGTTCATCCAGTCACTAAAGATAGGATCAATGAATCAAGGGAGAGAAGAAAGGAATTATGTGGTCAGCTCAAACAAAAGAAAAAAGGTATGGAAGATGAACAACTCAGTTTGGCTCTAAAGAGAAAAAAAAAGAATGCGAAAAGATTTCCAAAGAAAATGTTGCCTTGAAGCAAGAAATGGAATCCACCATGATGAGAATGACCAAGGAGCCTGAGGACATAAAGAAGAATGAAGAAAATATTGCAGCACAGTCCTTGAAAGAAAAGTCTGAACAATGCATCCGACTATTAGAATTGGAGCAATCCAAGAATAATGAAGAAATGCTTGAAAAGAAGCTTGATGGCCTTAGAGATGAACTTGCTATAGAAAATGAGTATAAGGAGAAATTCAAAGCAAGCTCAGCCAAACTTGATGAACTAATCAAAGGATAGAGGATTGATGGTGACAAACGAGGTCTTGGATATGAAGAAGGAGAAAGTTCTAGATTTGGACAAAAGAACTCTGGATAGAGGAATTCCAGACAAGGAAGATTCAGATAAGGAAGTCAGATAAAAAAGGAACCAGAAGAGATTTGGTAAGGCAACCAAATGATCAAATATTTAGTGGCTATTGTTATGATTGCAAAAAATTTGGTCATATAGCTTCTCAACTTGTAGAAGTAGGGTGAACTCAAGTAGACCATCATTTTCAGGTTAGTGTTTTAATTGCTATAAGTATGGTCATAAGTCAAGTGAATGCAAAATTGTGATGAACAAATTTCATAGAGGTTTCAGATGTTATGCATGCAATAGATTTAGACATATTGCTAACCAATGCAGATCAAGACAAAGTCAGTGGAACATTTGGTCTGGATAGAGAAATGTTTTGTGCTACAACAACAACAAATTTGGCCACATCGCTAGATTCTATTGGAACAAAAGAGGTCCGATAAAATAGAACATGCAACCATAGGCTAAAGCGAAAGGAAAAGTTACTACTGATGTGATAAAAAAGAAGATGCAGTAGAAATGGGTGAAGAAGAATCCCTCTGTAGAAGGAAATGGACCTGCACCAGAAGCAACTTCTAGTAATTCCTCAAGGAATTAATTTTAGGTCTCTGGCATAGGGGTAGCTAGCAAGAAAAACTCTCAAACCCCCTCTTGTAGGTGAATGATACTAGAATCTAGATATGTCCAGTAGGAGAGTTGTTATTTTTCTTATATTGTTTGACCAGTTAGAAGCATTAGTGAAGCATATTGGCGATCCACATAAGAGTCATCTATCTTGGTGCCTGAAAGAAAGAAAACTAGATGAGTTAGGGCAAGAGAATTTATTGCAAAATAAAAGAGTTAGGTATGAGGACAACAACTTCAACCCTCATTTGTCATATTGCATTTGGAGAAAAGCATTTTGGAGAGCTCTGAGGTGATCATTGTGAATTTGTGGAGAGACTCAAGCATAAAGGAGAATCTGCAATCAAATTCCATTTTCGTCCCTGAAAGGTATTTATTGAAAACCTGTAAATTTGTGTGATTGCAATCATGTCTACTCCTATGGTAGTCAAAGTTAAGGATAGGCCGCATCCAAAATTTAAATGGCATCCGTATAAGTCCATAGATACAGAACCCTTAGGTGCATTTTCATCCGTGCCATACAGAGTCCTGCATATTTTGGATATTAGGGATTATGTGCACACAAACATTGAAGATGTGGGAACCTCACTTTGTTGGATTTGTACACTCATCATATAACTCAAGAAGATCTTACTGTGAAACCAGAATTCAAAACCCTAGAAGATAAGAAATTTGCGCAATTTGCGAAATTCCCCATATTCGAAGAAGATGAATGGGTTTGATATTTGCTGAGCCATGTCCATGATGAATTCATGTGGTTGGATGTGCCATTCAAAATCACCAAAGAAGCTATATGTGCAGTTACAAGACTAAATTCCACCTGAAGGCCTCCAGTTTTGAAGTTTGTAAAGAATGATAAGGCTACTGAAGTGACAGGCTCAAAATGGGACAGAAGGGAAATGACGACAGACAATATTGTTGTGGTGGATGTAAAATTTGCATCAATGATTATCGACTATAAGATTTATCACTCAAGCCGAGAGAATTCTATATCCGGCACAACTATTTATGCAGCATATGAAATGGTTAGACAAAATGTAGAATATGATTTATGTGAACTGCTCAGAAGCCAGTTAATGGAGAATTTGGGAAAAATCAAGAAGGATAAGAAGAATACATTCAAGTATGGTAACTTGTTGATATGTTTTTTTTTCTACTTCTCGGGTGAAGTACCGAGAGCTGGTAATGTTCAATGGTGTAATGATATACCGGTAGCTGTTCAAATATGGAATATGTTATGTGGATTGGGTGATTGATAGGCCCGCAATACAATCCTATGGGATACTTCAAAAAAACTTAGAATTTAATGCATTCCAGAGAAAGAATTCCTTCAACAATTGTGGAACAATACAAAGACTCTATTTGCTTCATGGTAGAGATTGACCAGTGCCATATGGAAGTTGTTGATCCTAGAATAGTTTGGATCATGCCTATGGGTTATGAAGTAGATGAGAACATTCTGAGGATGTATGCAAAACACCTACTAAATTTGCCACTGGATCAGGGTGAAGAAAGGTTCGGTACTTATGCAGAGAAATGCTTACAAGTTCACTCGGAATTGAAAAATCCCAAGATATCCAAAAGGGTAATAAAATAGATAGAAGCCCTTGTAGAGAGTTTTGGCATCCCTATGCATCAACTAAGAGAAGTGAGGAGACAAAGAGAAGAAGCTGAAGTAGCTAAGGAGAAAGAAAAGGAAGAATCAACCGGTCCGAGAATATCTCCTGCTCACACTAGAAGCTCCTCTGCAACTCAGTCAAATCAAGTTGAGGCTTCCAGAAAAAGATAGAAGAATAAAAACACAAGAGCTTACAAAGTTGTATCTACAGATGAAGAGGAAGAAACTGATTCAGAAGAAGTAGTGAGGGAATTAAAGGCTACTGGTACTCATGTTGTCAAATTGAATAAGAGAAAATCTTCCGAGAAAGGAAAAGAAGCAAAGAAAAAGGCCAAAGTTGACAAACGTAGTATGTCTATTGAGGAGGTTGAGAATACAACAGTGAAAGATGGAAATATCAATCCACTATGTGATTGGTATGAGTCCTTTGATGAATCCGGTGAGAAAATTATTGAAGAAGCAACAATAAAGCATATGCTTTTTTTTAGTAAAACTCTTGTTGAAATCATGTCTGATTTGCCTACAAGTCTGTATAATGCTTTAGAATCTAGGAGGTCAAGTGCCTTATCAGAAGAAGAAAATTTGAGGAAGAGAGTCCTAGCAAACTTGTGCTCGAAAATGACAATTGAAGAAATGGATTTATTCCTTGAAAAGGCTAAAAAGGAATTTAGAAGCAAAACAAGGGTAAAGAAGCTTATGATTGGTGAAACTGACGTTGTTGTCAGAGAAACTAAGGAAATTCTGGAAGAACTTTTGTCAAAGGATAAGATTAACATTGAGGAAGCCAATGTTCAAAGAAATGAAGAAGTGAATGTGGAGGTAAATGAATTAGGAGAAGAGAATGTGAATGAGGAAAACATGAATGTGTCTGATCCTCTAGAGTTTGAGGATATTCTAACTTCTCCTGATGTGAAAGATACAAAGACACCTGTTGTAACTAAGGTCCCTGTTGAAATGCTAACTGAGGAAAAGGAGGTGCATATTGTAGAAGTTGAAATGCCTAAAGTCAATCTTGAAGCAGAATCCAAGGCTAAAAAGAAAAATGAGCAAGAAATCAAAATAGAGGAAGTGAATGAATATTTATTAGAGAAACAGGAAGAGTTAAATACTAAGTTGGATGAAAGCTCAATTAACCTATCGATTCTATCTCCAATTCAGATGATGAAGGTTGCTAAAATTGCTCAAGCCAAAGCTAGTGAAAAGATACTGAAATCTCACATAGAAGACAGTGAACTGCTAAAACTTGCATTTGGAGTTTTACAAAAAATAATGCCTACTTATGTTGTGGACCCATCAGGTTCCTCCTCAGGTGAGTTGAAGAAGCTAATAAGTTATGTAGATTCTCATTTTGAATCTTTTGAGAAATCAGCTTTGGTTAAAGTGAAAAAGGAGTTCTAGGAGAAGAAAGTTGGTAGTCTAAAAGAATTGATTGCCAAAGACAAAGCTCTATTGAGTACTTGCATAAATAATATTCAAGGTACTATGTTTGAAGGAGGAAAATTATACAAATCTTTCCTGGTATTGTCAAAATTTACTAGAGAAAATGAAAAGAAGATGAAGGACATTGAACAACATTTGGTCAATATTTCCAGCACCTTTGACCCTTTATCTGGAAGTGTTTGTAATTAAGAAAATTAGGTAATGTCTCTGCTAAACCAAATAAAGAGTCTAAAATTTGAAAATGAAAGGATTATTGGCAGAGTATGTGAACTCAGGGGATTGATAAGTCCAAAGATTGAGATGATGGTAAATGCTTTGAAAGAAGCTAAAGATGCTACGACCACTCCTAATTCAGTAAGTCTCAAAGCAGTAGAAACCTTGTCATATCTGCTCTATGGTCATATAACCATTTTGGAGATCTTGAGAAGTATTTGGGAGTCAAACTTAAGTGGGTTGAAGAATAACTTTGCAGACATATTCATATTTTTGTAAATCTCAAATAGTTTTTGTAATTTTGGATTTCCCAAATTTGTCATTGATGTCAAAGGGGGAGAGAGTGCAACGAAAAATGCCTTAGCATTCTTAGGGGGAGTAGTATTATGAATTTTGGCAGTGTACTTACTAGTTTCGACACTTAGTCATTTTTCACTAAGTGTTGTCATCAATGCCAAAGGGGGAGATTGTTGGCATATGGATTCTAGCATTGTCATTGATGACAACTGAAGTCATCTTCATGGTCCATAGATTTGTATCTAGTCATTCTAGAAAATAAAGTGCAATACTGTGTGTTACTGGCAGAATATCTGAAGAACAGGGTATCCAGTCAGTTAGTCAATCTGTCTACTTCATCGGATCATCGTTTTGTGTTGTGGACCCCTAGGATTGCTTGGTGAACATGTATATTATCTTATTATAGAATTTTGTGCTGTTGCATTAGTTGTAGTATGAGCTTGGAGGTCTGGTAGGATGTTTTATGTCTATTTGTTTGTTGTAGCTGACTCAGTGAATGTGGCGCATTGTGGATGTGTAAAGTAGAATTATTTAAAATGTCTTCATGTTCAAACATTTAATTATGGGTCTCAGCTACAGTCTAGCTGATAGTGTTAGATCCACATTGAAAATCCAATTGTAATTTTGGGCTGACAGTTAATAATATTTCCAAGTTTTATTAAGGCCACCATAGCAATTGTATTTCTAGTTGTGGATATATAAGAGATTCAATATATCATTTGTTGTGTGTGAGAAAGAAGTGTGGTGGTGTGTTCCGATCATCAGGAAGAGCGATTAGGCGATTATGCATAGTTTCACTTGTGCATTAATATTTCTATAGTGCAAGTTGTGCATAGCAAAGCTGAATTGTTGAATCTGTCTTAAGGATAATAGATTGTTAGAGCTTAATTGGAACTATAATAAGGCATTGTGATGCTATTCCATCAGTTCACTCTTTTGGATTTATTCCAAATCTTTGTAGGGTAGTGAGCCCATTCATTTTGAGCAGTGAGCTCTAGGCAGTGAGCCTGAATGCAAGTGCATTCCCATTTTGTACTTCTTATTTTGGGTATACTCATATTATATTGTGGATTGGCCATCCATCATGGTTTTTCCCCTAATAGGGTTTCCACGTAAAAATTTTGGTGTTATGGTATTGAGATTATCTTCTTTCTGTTGATGCATGTTTCTTTTATTAAATGGTTAAGTTAAATCACATAATAATAAATTTGAATTTTTGCTCAATGCTGATTCACCCCCCCCTCTCAGTGTTGATCAAGTTTCCAACACCCGAAATTGCAGATTTAGTTAAAAAAAAATATTTTAGTGTCTAGTTTGACCAAAAATTATAAACCAGTATTGTGGGATCACCCTATAGAAAGAACTAACATAAAATGTTGTAAGGAATGAGATGTTAGCTAGGTTTTTTTTAATTCTCTTTTGAGATAAACAATTAATAGACCATGTTGATTTGATTTTATGTTTATATGATGTAAAAAATTATACGTTGTGACTAATGGTTGTTGATCCTATTGTAATAAGTTGGCTTTGGTGTATTTTTTTCTCAGACATGGGTGAATATAGCCCCCTTGAAAAATTAATACTGTAACATACTTTTTAATAATCATCATTAATTAAAAAAAAATTACACTTTGCTATTGCTCTAATGTTTTTTCTCATCAACCAATAATTGTTTCTTTACTTGAAACTTTGTACCTTTTTTAACTAATTTATTCAATTTAAAAACCATTATAATTTTAGTACTTTCCTTTAGGCAAATACTATTGTGATGAGAATTGTCTAACTAGTTATTATTAATTGTCCTTGTTAACATTTATCAAAAGCTATTTTTTTCCTAGTCCAAATAAATGTTTATCTTTTGAAAAATCAACATGCGATTTTTTTAACTAAAATTATTTTAAAAATAAATTATTAACAAATTGATTGGATAATATATTTCACCTTCGGCTAATATATTTCACCCTTTATTCCAACCTTCACATAAAACAAGGAGAAAACTAATTGTTCAAGCCTACATACTATTATGGCCTAGAAAATATTTAATAAATGAAATTATCTCTATGTATGATACAGTTATAGATTGCCTTTATTATCCACCAATTGAGTCATAAGTTGTGTGTATCAATCCATCTAAAGTGTTATGTGATAGTGAGATAATATATACTCTACGGAGGTGTGTATTGCATAACTCATGTTCAACATTATGATTTTGATTACAATTTATAACATGTCACTTGCCTCATGTGTACATTGTGATGTGATACCTCTTTCAAGAGACAAGACCCTCAAGTTGCATGCATCTATACTATCATGCCCATATTTTATTATATGTGAACATGAACACAACCCCAATAATTTTTGAAATCATTCTTCACTAGTTCTATATATATATATATATATATATAATTTCCTTTGTGAAATTTTTATTGAAAATTTTGACTTATGCTTTTATGTTATTTTTGTTTGAGGGTTTCTTGTTATTACAACTATTGACATATGTGGTGTAATGTGCCATTTGTAAATTTTCATATCCAGTCCAAGGGTCTATGGTAGGTTCATATAGGGGAATTGGATAATCTTCCTTATTCACACTACAAAAAGGGGAAATGGGATAGGAAAATACCCATGTTCATGCCAACAATAATGTCACATCTGTAAGCTTCCATATCTAGGAGGAGTCCTTGACAAGTCATATAGAAGAGTAGATGTACGTTGGAGAATTTTATTTTGAAGTGAGGGATGCAAATGGGATTGATATGGGATGGTCGCAATCCATTCCTCGTAGTTCATTTGAGTGATTTATTATGTGCCTTCATTTTGAAGGCTAACCCCTTACACAAACAAAGGGAACGTACTAGGAAATGTAGGAGAGGTCCTTGGAAAGGGCCTCAAGACCATCTTTCATAATGATTACATGGGTCTATGGCTATTTAGTGATGGTACAATGGTTCTACATCTACATAGTACTTCTAGTTACATGATCTGCAATGATATAGTTTTCTAGTTATTTAGTGGCATTGGACACTATTCATCCTCATAATTCCCATTGTGTGAGCCTTGTGGTGTGAATTCTAGGTGGAATTATTTGTAATGTATGTGTTTGCTTACAAGTGGGTATGATGTGGAACATTTGTGAACTATGTGATAGAAAAATAATATATAACAAAAATAATTTAAATGTTAGATCTTTGGATATGAGATCATGTTGATTGATGAGTAATTTTTGTTCTTAATGATACATGTCAAATTTAACATTATGATTGATGTTTATTATTAAATGGAGTTGTGTTGAATGATAGAAATATTGTTATATTTCTAAAATATACTTGCATGACCCTATTCTAGGTGATCATGGTATTAACTAGGAGCTATGTGGGTGATGTTGACATCCCTGTGTTGTGTTTTTATGGATAAAATGCTTGATCATATGATTTATTTCCAAACACTTATTGGTGTTCATCTTGCAAGAAAAAAATTCCTAAAACATACATGTTGCTTATGGTTATGATCATTAGGCGTGTTAACGTGTTGGGAATTATACCCTTGAACATTAATGACTTCCAGTAGGAATTATAATCTAAAAGGAGGGGGATGCAAGGTCTAGCCTTCCGTGTTTCTATCATTTCTCCTTTCACCTTTGATGGGATTCCATTGTTGCTAGTTGATCAAATCAAATGGATGTTTGGGTTAAAGTAATTTGGTTTACTTGTGTATGATAATTTTAATAGGATTTGGTTATGTTTTCATTCAATTATTATATAATGAATATGTGCCTTGAATTGTATCAATTACATGTTATTCAAATTAAAATTTGGAAAATACTCAATCTTCTAATGATATTGTAATGAAAGGGAATGCCTAAGTTATTTTGCATTTGATTTTTAGGTCATAAGTATAGTATGTTTTAAAATTATATGCGTTTTAAGTTATTTAATTAAGACTAGTTGCATTGTAATGAAAATAAATATCTATGTTAGATGGATTAAATGATAGACATGGGTGATCCCACAATACTGGTTTACAATTTTTGGCCAAACTAGACACTAAAATAATTTTTTCTAACTAAATCTTCACCTTTGGGCATCTATAGTAGTTAAACAGTGAGGAATTTGAAGATGATGCAAACTAGAGTTTCGTGAAATTTTGTTTGTAGATTCTAAATATATTTTTTTCAAAATTTTTGGAATTAGATTGCACTTCTTTTTCTATCATACGAAAAGCTAGTTTTTTCATTAAACAACATTTTAAGGAGTGATACTCAATGCATAACATATGAATTTTTTTCTATGAAGGATAAAATTCTAATTTTTTCGAATTTAGATTTATAACTATGGTATCTAGTGCTTCCAATTAGTTTCATAGTGTTTTATTGAATATTTTTCTTTAATCAAGTTTCAAATTCAAACCAATTACAATTTAAACATGGTTGTATAAGTGTAACTTTTTTCTGTATGTATCGGAATTCAATTTTTTTTGTTAGATCAAAGGCATCAATATCTAGTGCACTAATATTTTTCAATTTTTTTTGATAATCTACTATTTTTCCAAATGTGCAGAATGGAGATCCTAATTTTCAGTGAAAACCTATGTTTAATCAAACTAAAAACAAACCATAATAAAATAAAACATATTAAAATTATACTCATTGGATGGCTAAGTTAGAGGACTACTTGATTCGGTTGGGTTTGTAGAAGTCCTCCATTTAATCCTCAGTCAGAGCTTGAGGCAAAATTCTAGAATTTTTGTAGGATGACAGGTGGGAATTGGGGGGTTTGAGTGAACTAGGGGTTACATTCGAACGAGGTTCAATTCAGTCCCCTCTCAAAGATCGTTTTCTTTGTTTTCTTGGTGAGGAATGGGGTCCTGCCCATTAGCCCCGGTTTTACGCGCAGACAAGTTCATTGAACCGCGCATTAAACAAACCAAAGGACTCATTGACCCCAAAACCAATTTTTTTTTTGTATGCGGTTGTTTTTTTTTCACTTTTCATTACTCCTCGGTGTAAACCACTTTTGTGGGTTTACCCACATGTGACATGTAAAATAAATTTTATTGATGATGTGCATTATGATGAGCAAATTGGAGTTGAGTTACTACTTGAATGATGACTGTTTATATATTATGTTCCAAGTTGCTTCAACTATATGATGAACATATTAATGAGTGCAATTGAGTGTGTAGGTAATTACATGGCCAATGAAAAATAATCAGAGGCCACTTGAAAACCTTAAACATGCTTAACCAACAAAGCTTGACCTTGGTACATATATATGGAGACTAAGGTTCTTTGTGATGTAGAATGATTACATTTTGTGTGAGAATTAGTGTTTGATTTTGTAATTGTGTTAAGTGGGCCAATTGATGAAGGAAATGGTTACCTAAGTGTTTTTTTAGTTTATTTTTCTTTGGATTCTAAAGTGGGTTTATATTTATATTTTCATTTTGTTTAGTCATTTTTGAAGTCCTAAGTCATAGGAATAGTATTTGGGGTCTCTTGGAATGTAAAATTAATCCAAAACTAAATTTCTACCTCATAAACCTAGTATTTTAAAAAGTAAAGAAAATTGTAGGTGATAAGATGAGGATGGGTGAGGTGTCACCACCCCATCCTGCCCTCTAGTTTATTTTTGGGTTGGTTAAGTTGAAGATAAGGTCTCCATGACTCACCATGGGTAAGGGCACATGGAGGTCCCTCTTGAAAAGACATATTCCAAGTGGAGATGCTTGGGAGTTCCTCAAGGGGGCTAGGTGTCATTAGGACATGAGGTTTAGGGTTAGTTCAAGATTTGATGTGGAGATGAGAAGAGTCACCTCCACATTCGAAGATGGAGAGATGAGGTTTTTCTATTTATTCAATTCTTAAAAATGGGAGGACTTTTGAATACAATAATCTTATAAATATTAATTGAAAAAAATCCTTTTAACATTATTTATTTTTTACTATTTTGTAGGTTTGTTTAGTCAACTAAATGTTGAGAGAGCAAATCTTTTTAACAAAAGGCTTGTGGCTAGATATTTGTTAACTTGTCTAAGAACTTCAATATTAGAATTGAACTTATGTAGTTTGTGAAATGTCTCCCATATCTTTGTTTGACATAAGTATCACAAGTTCAAGAGGACTTGCACTACTACCTTTGTGTGTAAAATTTCTTAATCAAATCTATACTTGCAATTTCTTTTCTAGCATTTAACTTTACAAGAATTATATGAGACTAATTATTTAACTACTTGTTTAGTTGACATAAGTTCAATAGAATAATTTGAAGAAAATATTATGTTTGGTACTCTCATCCAACAATATAAAATAAAATACTAAACTTTATATAAATCAATCTATAATTGAAAATAAATTCCTTCTCTTTGTATGCGTAAATATGAGTTTAGACTTGAATGCTATTTTTTCTTAAGAAAATTAACAATCATTTATAAAAAAAATCAAAACAAATTAACATATTGCTTTAAAATTATTCGAAAAACATTTTGTCGAAATTTTATTGATTTTTTTACTAATATATTTTTATTTATTTAAAAAGTTGTTTTACTTTACAACCATTCAAAAATTATTTTATCTTATTTATATTCATCACTCTAATTTTTAAAACTTCAAAAGCAAATATTATACCATTCATGACACCTACTAAATTTTAAAATTATTTTTCTATTAAAAAATTCATAAATTTGGGATCCAGTACCATGCATGCAAAGCCATGGATTCTCATGCTTTCCTGTCCATGTGCAGATCTCAATCATTGAATAAATTAATCATTTTCCCATTAATAAATTTATTTAATATTAAACGAAGGTGGAAATGGGTATTATTAGTGAAAAGGTTTGTACGAAGACATTCGGTTTACCGAATCAAATCAAATCTTATACGTCAAATCATATTAGTTGCTTTCACACGTACTAAATACATGTTGATGTACTTTAGATTGTTTAATATATAATTTAATATTTTAAAATATATTTTTGGATATATTTTAAGATGGGAATTTGACTAATAGTTTGTCACGTTTATCACCTCTTTACATATAATATATGATTTTAAATATAAATATTTTCATAAAGTTAATGAGGAATGGTCTAATTTGACCAAAGGGTTAAAATATAAATATTTTCATAGAGTTAGTGAGGAATGGTCTAATTTGACAAAAAGGGTTTAAACATAAATATTTTCATAAAGTTAGCGAGGAATGCTCTAATATGAGAAAGGATTACTTCAAGATAAGTGAAAAGTGATTTTATTAGGAGGATTTGGAAAGATCAAACTATCAAAACTGAAATAATTAATAAACAAAAAGAGTGTATATATATATTATTCATATTATATTTTTTATTAAAATAATAGATTATTAAATTAAAAAAAAAAAAGATGAAGGGGTAGAAAGAAAGAAGGTGTAGAGCGTGCGAGGGTTCCTATGATAGGGTTTGAAGTGACCTTTTATGCAGTCGTGAGGAGGCTCGACCCTCCTCCACGCTTGAGGGTGCCTAGCTGGCGGTATAGCCTCTCTTTACCTTTCTTTTGACTTTATTATGTGGGTCCTGCTTGTGGACTTGCTTGTGTTCCAATCTGGGGCTTGATTGTGGTTGCATGTGTGAGTTTTTAGAGGGGTTTCATTAATGATGGATGGGGATACAGACCCCCCTAACAGTTCGTTAAATGGTGGTGAGAAAAGATTTCATGATAATTCTTAATCAAAATCATTCAGAGACATAGTAGTAGGTAGTAGAAATTGCATTTTGTAGGGAGCCAAATTCTTGATTGAAGGTGTTGAGGATGGAAAGGGCGAGGGAGGAGAAGGACAAGGTAAGCACCCTTCGTCCCCTCCCAGAAAAGATATCTTAGTTCCAAATGAGGTTATAGAAAATGCAATCTCAAATGAGGATGATAAACTGGTAAAATCTATTATTTTTTCATTGTTGTGGATATTGCTAAGGTCCCAACGAGAAAATACATGGATGAGTGGCTCCAAAATGTGTGGTCTAAAAAATTAGGGTTTCAATTCTATTTCTATAGAATGGTGCAAAAAGTGTTGTTTATAATCTTTTTTAATAACCGTAAATCGCAAGAGGAGGTAATTAAAAAATAGTTCTAGCAAGTTGGAAAAATTGTGTTTCATGCCTTGGCATGGGCACCAAACGCTGTGAATGAGGAAGTCCTAGCTCTGTCAAGCCCTAGGTGGATTGTGATTAAACAAGTGTCACCAAGGCTCTAGAATTTCATCCTTTTCCTTTTGGAGCCTTATGGGAGCATAATCAAGGTTGATGACACCAAAACCACTCTTCCCCATTCAGATGTGAGGGCTATGGTGTCAATCTATCCGGGAGTTGATATCTCGAATGAATTGGAGATCAAAATTTAAAATGACACATTTACCTATGCCCTTGAAACCCTAGGTGGTTTAAATGCTTTCTATAGATTTATTGTAAAGAAGGGCATATCAGAAGAAATTGCCCACAAATAAGAAGGAAAAACAATGGCAACACTCTAAGGGGGAAAAGTGTAACTTCTTCCTATGTTAATGGTGGAGATAAAACTGAAACAGGGATTGTGGAGAATGGGTTTAATCCCTCCTCCTCACCTAGTGAGAATTTGAATCCAACCCATTCAAAAACTAGTATTGTCAAGGGCGTAAACAACAATAATTTAAGCTAGAAGTTGGCTTATACAAATTTAATAAAGGAATCCAATGAAGACACTGTAA
The DNA here is from genome assembly GCA_007258455.2 of Sequoia sempervirens. Classification (NCBI taxonomy): domain Eukaryota; kingdom Viridiplantae; phylum Streptophyta; class Pinopsida; order Cupressales; family Cupressaceae; genus Sequoia; species Sequoia sempervirens. The sequence goes on along the minus strand of VDFB02123307.1, from coordinate 4,723 downwards.
GAAACAATAACCAGTTACAAACCCTAATGAATGCACTAAAAAATCATATGCTAGATAAGACCCCAATTAACGAGGGTCTGTGTTCAGTGAACAATAATGAGGAAAGGGGAAACACCATTGTTCCCTTGGTAAAAGAGTCTTTAAACAATGAAAAAGAAATGCACATCAGTTGGCAATGATAAAAATCAAGCTGAATATCCATAAAAAAGAAACAAAAGGAAAATGTAACCAGAACAATAAGGGGGAAACAACTAAATGAACACCCTTAATAATTCACCTCTCTCAAAAAAAAAGATGAACGACTCAAAAGAATTGATCCAAGAAAATGGTTTAAAACAAATTCAAACAAGTGTGAAGCAGAAACACCTTCACAAGTCAAAAAGATAGTGAGTGAGTTTGAGGGGCAGAGCATCTACCCCACCACTCTCCCTACTGAGAGTGAATTGATAGGGGGTTTGGCCAATTGTCAAATGGACAACCAGCCTACAAGCATAAAGGTTCAATTGGCACTTGGCCCTTCTTCCACTATTTATTTGGTAAAAGGAAATGAAACAGTTGATGAAATTATCTTACATGAATCCCTTCCTGATGAAGGAATAAATGATTACTCTGGCCTCTAGAGCAAGAATTAGTGGCTATACTCATGCTTGATGAATTTTGGGAATTTCATATGGGTTGATTTCACATTCAGGAATTGAGTCTGTAGAGGATGTAGGGGGACTCTCTATTATGGATACCACAAAAGGGGAGCAGGCCACCATGGAAATTTAAGAGTGAGGAAAACTAGGAGATATAGGAAGAAGAAAGGAATGGGGACTGATGGAGCCATAACCAGGGATAATATCCATCTATTAAAGGAAAATATAAAGAAGAATAGTGGGATTATCCTAGTACCCATTGCTAAAAGAGTAGAATTAGAAAAAAAAAAACTCCCCAAATGCTTTGATAACTTTAAAAGTGGAAAAGAGCCCCCTCCCCAGAATTAGGATTGATGGAACTCAACTGCCTCTCGTTGAATGTAAGGGGGGTGGAAACCCCATACAAAAGCATGTGGTAAGGCGATTCCTTACCCAAAGGAAAAAAATGTAATCCTCCTCTAAGAGGTGAAGGCTATTGGCTTTGATTTGGAAACAACTCTTAAACTCATCTAGGGGGAAGCTTCTTAGTTTGTCACTAGGCATGAAAAAGGGAAAGGAGGTGATGCCATCTTGTTGGCCAAGGAGTGGGGGTAGTTTGTGGTTGAGTCTAATGTATCCCCTTGTAATAGGGTTGTTTGGGTCATCCTTAAGAAGGGGGAATCTAGCTTCAGTATTTGTTCTAGCTATGCCCCAAATGAGTACAGAGACATTAATCCATTATGGAATTGGCTCTACAACCTACAAGAAATCCCCTAGATTTTGGGGGGAAGATTTCAATTTTGTTGAGAAAAGTGAAGATAAGTGGGGAGGTATGTCCCTAGAATGGAAGGATAATGAAAGATTTTTCTAGCAAAGAATGAAGGCTAAGCTGAAAATAGAAGATCAAATTGAAGGGAAAAAAAGGGAATGCTATGGCATCTGGTTCATTTAGTGCAACAACCAAAAGGGAAGGAGGAGGATACATTAGGTTGGACAGATTCTATATGAACAGACTTATTCTTAGTTGTTCCTATAAGGGGAGGGTGTAAAGTGGAGGTAATCCCATACACCCTCTTCGATAGCCACCCTATTGGGGTGAAATTTGGTCTCAAGACTAGAAAAAAGAAAGTTAAAGGTTCTAGTGAAGGTTTCAACCTTAATACCAAACTACTAAAAGATGGTGATTGCACTAATGCAATAGAGTCCCTAAGGGAAATTAACAAATGGATACACAAAGGTCTGAGTGCCACTAATGGGTGGGATTTGAATGTGAGAGGTTGGAAAACACTCTTTCAGACAATAGGAAGGAAGAAATGGACAGGAGGTGTGAGGAATATCTTCTATAGAATAAGCTTCTTGAAGCTAAGTTTAACCTATAGGAGAAACCAAATGATGAATGTTTGGCCAACAATTTATATATGGCCAAGAATGCTTTAAGAAGGCTATAGAAAATCAAGGTTAAAGGGTTAAGGGTAAGGTAAAAAATGAACTGGTTGGAAAATGGGGACAAGGGGTCCAACTTCTCTTTTAGGTATATCAAGGAAAGACAGGTAAGGGGATAAATTGATCAAATTTGGGCCAAGGGGTAAGCTTGACAAGTTAGGAGGATATAAGAAAGTAATTATTCTAGTTTGACAAGGACTTATTCACCTCTAATGGGGACAAGGAGTGTAGCTGCAGAGCTAAGGATCTCATAAAGCATCTTATTCCAAAGAAAATTAAGGAGACAAAAGCTTGTGACCTTGGCGAGTGCATTTCAAAAGAGGAAATTAAATAGGCCATCCTTTCTCTTAAAAATGAGAAAACACCTAGGGCTTATGGGCTTCCTATCGAGTTCTATAAGACATTCATAGATTGGGTGTGTGATTATTTATACAAAGTTTACAATGAGGCTTTGGAAAGAGAATCACTAGGAATAAACATTAACAAAGGGATAATAAAAATGCTCCCAAAGGATGGGGATTAGATCCTTGTAAATAACTAGAGGCCAATTACCCTCCTCAATGTCTCCTATAAAGTCTTGGAAAAAGTTCTAGCGAGTAGGTTGATAGACATCCTACCTTCCTTTATAGACAACTCCCAAACTAGTTTCATAAAGGGAAGGTACATCTTGGAAAATCTTATTACCAATTGGGAGGCTATGGAATGGGCCAAGCAGACTAGGAAAAGGGCTACAATGCTCTTGCTACATTTTGAAAAAGCTTATGATAGAATTAAATGGTCATTTGTTCTAATTGTTATGGAAGCCTTTGGTTGGTCAAACACTATTCAAGGATGAAGCTGCATAGGTTGATGTGAATGGAACTCTCATTGAGGAGTTCACCCAGGAGAGGTCCATAAAGTAGGGATGTCTAAGACTGTACATCCTCTATAGTGGTAAAAGGCATCACTCTCCAAGACAATAATGAGCTCATCAACATACACTTTGTTGATGACACAACCTTATTCATTAACTTAGAAGAAGAAAACATGGTTAAGCTAATGGAAAAAATCAATATCTTTTTCCAAGCTTTGGGTGCAAAGATTGCACTTGCCAAATCATGCATGCTTGGATGGACAAATAATCCCCCCTAGAATGGCTAAAGAAATTCAACTTGCAATAGGGAGGTCCACAAAAGCTTGTAAGATACCTTGGCAATAATGGCATGTCCCATTTGCCATTGATCCCAATTTGAAAGAGATGTGGATCTAGATTAAGGAGAAAATTGAAAAGAAAATAGATAAATGGAACAAGTAGTACCAATCCATGGTTAGAAGATTTCAAATTTTTCAAAAGATTATTTCCTCCTATACCATCTATTTTGCATTAGTCTGGTTCTTTAGTTGCTATCAAATTAATGAGATTAAAAATAAGATAAGGAAGTTCTTGTGGTCTGATGGGAAAGGGAATAGGAAAAGGCACTTGATAAAATGGGAGTGGTGCACCATAACCAAGTCAAGGGGAGGATTAGGTCTTGAGGATTAGAGGCTACAAGGAATTTCCCTAGCCTCCAAATGGATATTAGGTGCCTTGGAAGGGGAAGAACCTTGGAAGGTCCTCATAAGGCATAATATATTGAAGTCAATTCCAAAGCAACGTAAAACATGGAAACTTCTCCCGGTATTTGATATTCTTAGCAGTGCTTGTCCTATATCCCTTGCATGCTCCAATGTGTTCAAAACAATCTAGAAGGATTGGGAGGTTGTTAAAAATAATATGACAAATTTCCACTTCATCAAGGATGGGAATAGAAACATCATGGGACATAAGTCTGTCTGGTGGAATTTGGAACATAAAGGTAGACCCCTAGCCTTAATCCAAGGCTAGTCAACTAAAGCATGGGCTCAAAAGGTATCAAATACTTCAATGATATACTCATGGATGGCTACTTAAAAGATTGGAATGACTTAAGTGTAGAATTTAACCTTCCTCCAAGCAATTGGAGAACCTACACATTGCTAAAAGAAGCTTGTAAAAACATGCAATTCCCAATGGAGGGTGAAACTGACAATTAGGAATACCTTGAATACCAATTGAAGTATGGTACTTCACTCTAAAGTAATACTGAAACAATCTACTTAATACCTTGGTACAGAAGAGCACCTTGACAGTTCATCATGTTCCATTGAGAGAATCTTGAAATTTGATTCAATTTTATTGTCTCCACATTGTAAGGAGGTCTTATAAGTCATTTTTCCTATGTTTAGGTCATTAGAAGGTTTAAGGTTTAAGTCCTATGTACATTTTTTTTGAAAAGTTTTCATTATTTGCAAAAATTGCACAAATGCAAAAGTGTAAAAATGTAAAAGGTTGCAAAAAGGTGGAAGGTGAAAAGTCGCCTTGTTCAAATTCATTAGGAATCAGTTAGAAGGTGATGGGACAAATTTGAAATTCCTTTAAAAGGCCTTTTGTACATTTGGGAATGTGTGGGTGATTGAGATTTGAAGAATGCATAAGAAAAACCTCTGTTTTTATGCATTTTCTACAAAATTTCATTGTTCCAGGCCCTCTTATGGATTTGTACAATAAAATATGCATGTTTAAGTACTTGTGAATAATGGTCCATCCAATCACCTTCCATTTCTAGTTGGTTTCATGCAAATTAGTATTAATTTGAATAATATAT
>VDFB02123306.1:0-42035 GCA_007258455.2 Sequoia sempervirens | reverse complement strand
TTCCATTATTCCTCCATCCCTAGGTTTTGATTACATTAAATAGTTTAAAAAGAAATCATAATTGAATAAAAAAGAAAAGAAGCAACTAATGGAGTGTGTGTTTACTCTAACTTCAGAGCCTACAACAATCATGGTATTACCCACATTTGACACAAGTAAGGAAATCATGGAGTACACAATTCTTGTTCCCATAGTTCAAACAAACCAACAAATTACATGGCTCCATTTGAATTCAAGGTGAACAATTTTCAATTGGATTTTTTTGGACTTAGAAATATTGAAAAAATTAATGTATCAAAGAACAACAATGAATTGGTGTACACATCATTGCTAAAGCAAGATAGAGAGAAAAAAAGGTTGCAGACTCAATTTGAAAAGTTATAGGAAAACCTAGCAAATGAGAAAACAAAGTGGAAAGCAAAAAATAACAAGAGCAATGAATTAGAAAAAAGAATTAAAAATTTTTCCTCTACATTAACAAGCAAATAGGATAAGCAGAATGAGACTGTAGTGAATGAACTGAATCGAAGGATAGATGAGAGAAACAAGAAATATGATGAGGAAAAACCCACTTCAGAAAAATTAAGACTAAGCATTGCAAATGGAAATGCACTGTGGGAACACAAATTGGAGAAGGAGAGAAAAAGAAATGAAATATTGGAGGTAGAGCTGATGGAAGCAAAAAATGAAATTAAGTCTTATCAAAATAAGTTATTTTCATTTTGTAGAGAAACAATGAGGCATATGAAACAAAAGATCTAGGATGAAATAATGTAGGGGATTGATCATTTGTGTGACATGTTTCAATTGATTGATGCCATCAGAAAACATCATAATAAGCTCAAAAAATATTTAATGGAGAACAAAAATGTGTTGGCATTAGAGAAATCAACAAATCAAATTCAACAAATAGTCTACAAAGCTAGTGACAATGTTTTGAAATCAAAAGGGATTACTAATTGGCTTGCTACATCAATGGCATTGTCATCTACCATTGAAAAGTGTTTGAGAATGTGTGAAATAGAGAAATATTTGCATTTGGTTGTATACAAGATGAAGAAGGTGGATGAAAATGTGAGGAACTTCATAGAGCTTGGTTTACCAGAGGCTTTTGACACAAATGAGAATTTTTTTGGAAAGAATGATTTTAGAAAGAAGATGGAGTATGCAAGGAAGATTGATTTGGACTAGTTTCCTTAGAACCCAGATGTGGTGACCTATTTGGATTCCATCAAACCATTGCTAACCCTAAATGCAAAATTGACTGAAGAATCCAAGATAGTTTCCAATTTGAATCATGAATTGTTGAAAAATCTTCAAGTCAAACAATATCAGTTAGAACAAATGACAATTCCAACACCTAAAGAGTGAAAGTTACTAGAAAAGGTGATGCAGTGATTTAATTTTTGATAATATGAGTTTCCAAGTTCCAACTCAGCTTTGTGCAAAGTTGTCTTTGAGCAAGATTTTTCATTTCCAATGCCTCTATGTATTCCTTCATGTGATAATCAATTTAAAAGCTCAAATTCAGACTTCAGTAATGTGTTGATGTTCAATTATATGTAGTATTTATTACATCATTTGAAGAAAAAGTCTAGTAATGGTTTCAACTTCTAGATACACTTTTAAATGATTCTTGATGTTCATTGTTGTATATGCTTCTAATACTATTGTTAATATGTTATTAATCTAATAAGAATTGAGTTAAGTGATGAATCGTTGAGCACATGCTCAAGTTTTACTTTTAACACAATTAAAATATGAACTATAAGGTGATTTTAATTCTAGGCATCCATAATCTTAGTGAAATTGCATTACAATTCACACATCAATTCTCAATCTCCATGACTACTTAGCATATCCACTAAACATTTATATGAATACATGTCGTGGATTATCTATTATTAGAATAGGAATGATGGATTTTTGGTTAGTTTCACTGATGTGGTTACTATCACTCAAAGTCACGGTTTTGGTGCTTTTCCTAACCTTAGTCACTAGTCCTCATAGTTTTATAACCTTGTCATGGAGCTCTAAATTTTCATAACTCCCCAATTCCCCGACATGGTTGATGGTTCACTTTGTTTTGTTGCAAGTCTTTCTTGGTCATCTTTCTAGTCGGTGGGTTGGAGGTTTGGAAAACTTCAAAATTTTAGACTTTGGTTCTAAGCTTCCAAGTTTTAGCAACCACACAACATTATGGACTTATCTTTCCTTAACCTTTCAAAGGCACTGTCATCTAACACCTCATTGAATACTATGTACGGACTAATGTAAAAAATAAAATACAATATAAAATATTAAATATCACAATTTCATGGAATACAACATAAAATATCATCAACTACAGTTTGACTTTGGAATATGATTCATGAAACTGTGCAATATAAAATAAAATATCATGAAGTTCAATGATTCAAAATTTCATTGAATACAATATTAAATATCATCAACTACAGTATGGAACAATGGAATCTAATCTTGGGATCCTTGAAGTGTAATATAAATACCTAAAAGCTGCCAATTCTATTAAATCTCTTCCATTTCCCAAACAAACTCGGGGTCCTCAAACTAATGTTCATCATTAGATAAAGTAAAAGACTCATCTTGAATTTTATTCCAAGTCTACTCTTCATTTTCTTTGGACTATGTCTTAAATTCAACATTCATTGTGTCATTTTTGTTAATGTTATCTATCTGAGTCCCATTGCCACTGCCACTGCCAGTAGTACCGGCCTTTAGAATTGGAGTGTTGCACAACGCGGTCCCTCTTCTTTCACATGTGGACCTCTAGATTGTGAGTGCCCTTTCAAAAGAAAATTTTTTGACATTATACACAGTCCCTTTCATCCTCAAGCAATTTTTCCAAATTATTGCCTAGTTTGTTTCTTAACTTTGATTTCAAAAACCCCAATGTGTTGAAAACTCTCTCATCCTCCATTGACCCCAATATCATTGTTTGACATAAATTAGCAAGTTTGAAATATTCTGATATCAAATCACACAATATTTCACTTTGACCTAAGGTTGTCCAAACCTTTTTTATTGATCTTGATTCAAAGGCCTTGTCCTTCCCATGGATTTATATTAGTCCTTCATAGCTATTGCAAAACTCCTACATTATTTTCTAAGCTTAGCTTCATCTAAAATTCCTTCTATTTTATGCTCATTTTATGTTATAGTTTTTGAAAATTGTTCATTCAATATTTTTACCTGAGCATGAAAATATTTTGGGTTATCTCAGTTTTCCCAAAATTGAGGATACACAATACTCATGGCTTCAAGTATTTCATGTTAAGGGAATCTTTCACGAATCTCAGAGGAAAGAGATTTTGCAATTTCCTTCAAATTATCACCAAAAAAGTTAACAATTCCTTTACAATATTCCTCGTTAATAGCTACTTCTCTGCTAAAGTGCCTGGCTATCTTACATTGGTACATTTGTATCTCATATCCATGTACACATATACATAAGTTCCTACTTGCATGAAACTATAAATAATTATTAGGATCATTCAAATCAGTAATTTTTTGCCACATGAAATAATTTGTGCTATCTTGTGTTAGATCTAGATATAGATTATCAAGGGCCAAGCATGTATGTTTACGTAGATTGACATATTCATTAATATACATAGTTCTATCTTGGGCTTTCTTCACAAGCTCATTCATCACATCCAACATGGGAAGAAGACTAGTTAAAGTCAAGAGTGTTTATATCGCTTAAACTATGTAAGAGGTAGGAGCTTTGTCTATTGTGTTGTGATTTCCGTACATCACTCCAATCAAGGATTGATATTCTGAAAGAACTCATTGCACTAGTCCATGCAGGGAGATCCATCTAGTATCAAAATCCTTGAGAAGCTTGTTTCCTGGTGTTATTCCCTTAGCAAAATTTTGAAATTTTGTGAAATGTTTAGGACTTCGGCAGAAGTATGCGTGGATCTCACAGACTAGATTTTCAACTCTTGATATTGTAGGAAACTTACAATTTTGAATACTAAATTCATTTTGTGGGTCATGCAATGAATGCCAAGCATGTATGGTACACAAGTAGTTTTTAACTTTGTGCAAACACCGGTCCTTTGACCTTGCATCACTATAGCTCCATCAACTCTTACAAAAACCAACTTTTTCACAATTGTCAACTCATCCATACCTGCAGTTTCATTCAAATATTTCTTGACTAGTTTAAATATATTTTGTGATGTTGAACTATCCTTCATTTTATGAACACAGAGAAGATGAGCTTGGAGAACATGTTTTTGTACAGTATACAAATGCATATAGACCCAAGAACTATTGTCTACCATAGTAACTTTATCTAAAGATAATGCAATTAAATTTGACGGTTTTACTTTATGCTTTAAATCTTGCTTTTCCACTGTAGCAAGACAATTTTCCCATTTCCATCCATTGTTTACTGACAATGTGAGTAGGGATAGTGAGGAACATTCAAATAAGATAATAAACTAGAATATTTTGGGTAGTCTGGCATAGGACGCCCTTTGGACAAAATATGAAAAAAAACACTCATCTGAACAATTTTTGATAGATTTGTTGTTTCCATTTATTTTCCAAATTAAGCCTCAAGTGTACCTTTACATGCAGTAATGTTTGACATTTTTTTCATGTTCTTCATAATCTATGGCATACCTAACATGAAGAAATTCGTCATTTGATTTCCATTGTACGATTGATTCTTCCTTTCCATCTATGATTTTTTTTTCATAAACTTTACCGATATGCTTTTCTATGGTGTCAATCTTTAGCTGCAACATCTTGGATCTTCCACATTTCCAACTACAAATCTTACATTTGACCAATGTTTCTTTTCAATATAATTTCCATTGCCAATCCCCATTGGTACTATGAATGGGTACTTTGAAAACTAACCAAGTTTAAAACTCCTTGTCCTTTCCCACTCGAACCCCCTTTTTGGTTTATTTTTTATTTTCTTGCTACCAACATCACCATCCTCATCCAAGTCAATTATCTCATTCTAGATAATCAGGACCAGGGTATCCCTTGGAACATCTTCTATGGTATTGCCATCCTAATTTGATACATTTTTATTTAAATCAATGCCAATCTCAACTTGACCTTCTAGTGGTTGTGAGGTATTTTGAATGCTACCAATATTTGGTGGAAGAGTTAATGATGTAGCTCCATCTTGACCTGATGGATTAGAAGCTTTGGAAATTCCAAAGTAAGACTGTATGGTACATCTAAGTTTTTGGCATTTTTATGGCCTCCCATTCTCTTCACCACCCTAAGGAGAGGTAGGAGTCTCTTCACCACCCTGAGGAGCGGCAAGAGTCTCTTCACCACCTTGAGGAGTGACAAGAGTCTAAGGAGTGGTAGGAGCCTTACCACCCTGAGGAGCGGAATGAGTCTGAGGAGTGGTAGGAGTCTCTTCACCACCTAAGAAGCGGTAGGAGACTTACCCTTATTGCTCAAGTCACTTGACATATTGATCTCTGATTCACTTCACATATTCATCTCTCACTTCAAATAAAAACTGGAGAAAAATGTCTTCTTGTTTAAGGACAAAGAATAATAATATGGATCACATTCCCTACTCAATATCATCTTTAAGATTGAAGTAAGAATGGAAAATAAATAAAGAAAACTTATTATTATAACTAATAACACTATGAAAAAATTATCACTCACCTTTAAGTCTACTTTTTCAGCCTTCAATGACCTCTAAATCGAGAAGTAGAACCTCACTCCTCATAACCGAACAGAATGTGTAAGAATAAATGACACTTTCAATTGTATTTATTTTTGTTCAAGGAATGGATTAATAATATTCCTTTTAGTTATTTATCAAAGATTGTGTGAATGGAAATGCAATAGGAATTTGTAAGTAGTGTGATAAGTGTTTTTCTTTAAAAATGATGCAGAATCACATATCAAATTCAATACCATGGAATAAAATATAAAATTTTTGGCTTTTCCTAAACTTAGTCACTAGTCATCAGAGTTCTAAATTTTCATAACTTCACGATTCCCTGACCTGGTTGATGGTTCACTTTGTTGAGTTGCAAGTCTTTCTTGGTCATCTTTCTACTCGATGGGTCGGAGGTTTAAAAAATTTCAAAACTTCAGAGTTTGGTTCTAAGGTTCACTTTGTTGAAGCAAGAATGAAAAAGAGATAAAGAAAAATTATTATTATAACTATAACACTATGAAGAAATGATCACTCACCTTTTAAGTCTACATTTTTTGCTTTTGTTGACTTCCAAATCAAGAAGTAGAACCTTAGAACTGAACAAAATGTGTAAGAATAAATGACACTTTTGATTGTATTTATATCAATCCATGATTCTATATTTGGTGAATTCCATAGGATTTTTAAATGGTATATTAAAAATTTGGTGAATCCTAAGTGCTTATACAACGATACGTTGTAATTTTCAAGGAAAATTTTTTCTTCAAATGTAATTATTTTTTAATGTTATTGGCGAAATGGGTCTTCACAAGCAACTATTTGTAAAATTTAATTGGTGAAATGGGTCCTGATACAATGTTGTTTTAATAGTATTGGTGAATATGTAGGTGTTTTATTAAATGCTTTCAAGATTCCAGGGAAAAATATTAGTCAGTCCAATTGAAACACGTAGTTTGACAATGGAATTTTTTTTGCTTAAATATGCCTCATAAAAAAATCATTGGCGAATGGACATGTATTGGACCTATAGTTTGTAAAATCCAGGTGATTTGGACACCTTGTTGGGTGTGAGAAATTCACCAATTGGCAAAGATTCACCACTAAAGTTTTCCCTGCCTAAAGCTGAGTGTCAGTGATGCCTCATTCCCTATAATCTTGGCAAGCTTTCCAACCACAGTGTTGGAAATCCGAACACCAAGCTCTACAACCATTAAACATGACTATTTTAGCATTTTAATAGTAGATTCAACAAATCATAAAATTAGGGAAAAATATTTTTAAGTTTATGTGAGGTAAAGTTCATATTTATTAAGCTTTTCAAGTCAAAATTAAAAATAATAAAGCATTGTGTGTGGTTTGATAAATCTCAATGCAAATTATCTAGTCATCTTTGTAATTTTTTAATTATTCTTTATTTTTTTATTTTTACAGATGGATTTTTAAATTTTTAAATTTTCTTATAAATGAATACATTTTGTTATCTTTCCATTAAATAATATTTTATTTTTGGGCACTTACATATATAGTTTTGTTAATCTTCATCTTGGTGTATGTCATATCAATCCTCTAAATATAATACTTTTTTAACAAAACAATAAAATTAGCATTTTTAGCATTCTCATCTTGTTTCTTCTTATTTATATTTATGGTTTTTAGATTTTAAAAGCATATTTTTATTATTGAATCATGTTATTTTAAATGGGACTTTTATTTTTTATGTTATAATGTCTAATAATAACCATCAATAAAAATAGTATATAATATTGACATGTGATAACATCTTTTTATAGATGTATAAAAAAATAGTTAATTTTATAATAATTATAAATTTATATGCCACTCTTCTAATCTATTTAACTTTACATATCATTTTGAATAAATAAATGTAGTATAAATGACTTAGCAAAGTATTTTTTCATCATAAGCATAAATATTAATATACAAAATTAGGTGCATAAAATTTATATTTTGAAAATGACTCGATAAGTGTTCACCATAAATCTAATATTAACAGATATGCATAAAATTTATATTTGGAAAATGAATTAGGAAGTGTTCATTAAACAAGTAGTCATTTAAAGATATCAAGTTTCCACAATCCATAATGTTAATTTTCTTTGATTTTTTGATTTGATTGCATAAGAATTTTTTCATTAAAAATTAAAAAAAAAATCTTCAATTGATGAAAAAATTCTTACATAGTCGAATCCAGAAATCAAAGAACATTAAGTTTAGTCATAAAAAGGTTAAATAGATTAGTTTTTTACTAGATTTTATTTTGGTGGATCACTTCATGGCCATGGAAATGTTAATTTTGTATGAAGTTTCCTTCCCAATAACATACAATAATAAGTATATGATTAAAATAAGTTATGCTTTATTTAAAACAATTTTAAACCTATGATTAATTGAAGCTATTTTACTATTGAACAAGTTACTTTTAAATTAAAACAAGTCATTGCTTTTAATTTTTGAAGTATAAGTGTAAAAGTTAGCGTTAGGATTATAATTGAAATTATGGTCATATTTTAATTAAGTTTATGGATCAACTAGGATGAGGATTAAGTTTTGTGCAAGGGTTTAATCATGATTCAATTAGCTTTAGAGTTATCCAATAAAGCTTGGGAATAGGGTTATTTTTTGTGTTCAAATATGATTATGGTTAAGATAAATTTTTAATTAGGGTTATGGTTAGGTTTGAAATTAGCATAGGGCTTACTACTCAATCAGGGTTAGGCTTTAATTACCATTAACAATTAAAGTTGGGGATAGGATTTAATTAGGATTTGACTCAAGGTGTTAGGATTCAATCAATATTTAATTAGGGTTAGTGTTAGGGTTTAACTAATATTTAATTAGGGTTAGGGTTAGTATTAGGGTTCAATTACCTGGTTATATTTTGAATAGATTTAGGGCCTAATTATGGTTAAAGTTCAATTTGGATTATGATTAAGTTTTAATTAGGATTACTATTAGGGTTAGGGTTAAGGTTTAATTAGGGTTAGGGTTCAACTAGGGTTTAGGGTTCAATTAGGGTAAAGGTTATGGTTAAGATTATAATTCAATTATGGTTATGTTTCAATTAGGGATAGGGTTTAATCATGGTTCAACTAAGGTTCAACTATGATTAGGATTATCCCATAAAGCTTAGGATTAGGATTATTTTTGGGGTTAAAATAGGATTAAGGTTAAAGATCAATGAAGTTTCAAATAGGGTTATCGTTAGGTATAATTAGGGTTAGGGTTTAAGTAGGGTTATAATTCAATTAGGATTAGGATTATAGATAAATTTGGTTTAGGGTTTGGATTAGAGTTTAATAAGGGTTAGGGTTTGATAAGAGAAACAGTTAGGCTTAGGTTTATAATTCAATTAGGGTTAACATTAGTACTAGGGTTATGTTAGGATTAGGGTTCAATTGCTATGAGGGTTCATATTAGTGTTAGTGTTAAATTAGGGTTATTAATAGGGTTTAATTAGGATTATGGTTAGTTTTATACAATAGTACAAGGCATAGAAAGCTACTTTGGGAAAATTTCCAAACAATAGTCACTTTAGATCATATTTTCAGACAAGATGGAGAAGACATTGAGCAAGAAAGGTTTTGTCTTCTTCTATCAAACATAAGAGATGCAAACCCTACAATAGAAGATGTATTTTACTTATGTCTAGAACCAATACCAACATGAGCAGTATAGAAAATGAAGATTTCAAAGATAGTGTTCATTTATTCTCTACAAATAATAATGTGCATAGCCATAACAGGAGAAAATTCTATTTGTTATCAAATCATGTTGCACAAAGCATTGTTGTAAAAACAACATCACTTAATTCTATAGAAAGAGATGGAAATGATGAGTTGGAGATGGAATTACTACTCAACAACAAGGTAAGGGTGATGCTAACTTTGAACTTATGGGTAGAAGTAGGTCTTGTTAATGGAGCACTAGGATATATTTGAAGTATTGTCTACACCCTTGGAAGTGAACCACCTCAACCATGATCACATGTACTTGTTGATTTTGATAGTTACTTTATAATTCCATTTGATGATCACCACCCCAAAAGGGTTCCAATTTCAACAATTGATAGGGGTACCACAAAATAAATACCTTTGAGATTGGCTTGGGCTCTAATGATACAAAAAACATAGGGACTAACACTATAAAAGGCTACAACTGATATAGGCCCCACTAAAAGAAGTGGTCTCACATTTGTGGCAATATCATGTGTTAAAGCTCTAAAAGGACTAAGAATTATGCCACCTTTCACATACAACAAATATGAAAAAATGAAAAAGGGAAAATAGGTGGCCAAAAGAAAGGAAGAGAAAAATAGGCTAAAAGCCCTAGAAATTATTTGATGTAACAAATATTGTTAATATACTAATGCATTTTTCTCTTCTATACACAAATTCATCTCATTGTCCTTTATTAACTTTCTAGGGAATTGTATGAAAATAAATTTATTAATAAAAATTGTGGAAGTAATTAGAACTATAACATAATTTCTATAATAGGTATAAGTTAATTACTTGAAGCTCTCCACTAAACAGAAAAACAATAATAAAAAGTCATAACCTTTAAGCTTTATTTCATACACTCTAAGAAAAAAATGAAATTATGTAATGTGTATGACTACTAAATATTCATTTATTTCTAATATGATGTGTACTTATATTGAATTATTGTATTCCATGTATTAACCTATTTCATTTCTATATAGAATATGGATTCTCAAAGTTCAGAAACTCAAAATTTAGTTAATGCCCCCATAAATTGTACCGAGTTTATTGGATCAAATGGGATTATTGAAACAAAGATGGATAAACTCATGAGATTAGTGAATGAAAATATTACACAAATAATAAATGAAATAGAGGATGTAAGCAGAAGCAAAGTAGCAATCAAAGACTTTGAAATCACTCAGGCAGAAGAACTCTTCAACAACATGTACAATGCCTCTTTGAAGGTTTGAGGATTTCCTAGATTTATATGAGAAATGTTCTACGATGAAAAATACGAGCGAGGAAATTCCAATATTATACGTGATGCATTCATAAACTACTTGAAAAAATAATAGAAAATTAATATTAATGAACCAAAGATTTTTTTTGTCCTATGGCTCTCTTACACTCTTACGTTTTTTCCCCTAAAGGGAGAGAGATAGGCCAAAAACCTAGGTGGTTAACTCAAATTAATTTATGTATGATGGAATTATGCCTAAACACAATTATCTAAATGATTCAAATTGATAAAATTGATTAATTATTTTTGCAGAACCTAAGGAATATGAAGTGTTTGAAAACATAGTGTGATATGCATAAATGAACTACAAACATGCACAAATGAAAACAAAACTTAATGAAAATAAATAGAGTGCACCTGGAGATGGAATGTTGATTCTAGAAGGTCTTGAAATCTTACAAAAATCACTGTTGGTGACCAGTGGGACTCATTCACCACTGATGGTGAATCAGTCCTACTTTTGGTAAACTTTGTTGAAACTGGTTTTTGAATGTTGGGAACTAAATTATGATGAAATCACTTTTTCTAGCCTAGTAGTGGGAATAATTTATCATTGATGGAGAATAAGTCCTCCAAAATTCTACAAATTCTGAAGTCAATTATGTGGGTCCAGATTTGCACTTGTCTTCTTGTCAGGTTGACATAACCAAATTTGCAAAAAATGGGCTAAATGTTGTCTCCATTCTTGAATTAGGGTTTAGTTGACTTGAGTAGCTTTGATGACTTATTGACCACTTTTCAACACCTATTTATTTGAAAAATATTCCTACAAGACTTGCAAATACACATGCAAAGAGGAGAAAAATGGTTAAGGGTTACAAAATAGGGATTTGTCTTGGTCAATTCCCACATTGAAAATCAAACCCTTGATAAAGAAATGAAATGAAATAGGAAATGAATGATGAAAAAATAACATGAAAGTGTCCTAAAATCACCAAAACCTTGTTGTTGAAGTCTAAATATATGCCAATGGCTACTCCAAGATGCTTGATAGTTTCTTGATTGAATGATGTTATGATGCTTAAGTGAATGAATGGGATTGAATGCAAGGATGAATGCTTGAATGAATTAGGATGAATGGGGGTTAAAATGGATAGAAAAAAAATTATTTATAAACAATTATGCCCTAATTACCCAAAAATAAAACATCATAGCCTGAAATATGGTCTTAATGAATAAAAACCTGAAGGAAATTTGAATTTATTTTAAATTTTGTGCCAAGAGGGACTCATTTTCCACGCATGGTGAATGGGTCCCACTCAAGGCATGCAAGTGGGTGTCAAGAATTAAGTTGTTTCTAATGTTTTTTGTCAGGTTTGTATTCAAAAAACACTTAATAAGACCTATAAGTGCATAAAGGGGCCCGGATAAAACATAAGAAAGGTGTAATTAAGTGGTGACAAGCCCTAGAAAGGGAGTGTAGAAAGTTTGATTTACCAAGACTTTGCATAACACTAGGAATGGATAAAAGGGAATATTTAGATGAATTATAATAGAAAAGAGAGTCTAGAAAAAGTGTAGAAATGTATTTACAACAGCTTCACCTTATCTTCACAAGACATCATAATTTGAATATTCAAGACCTAATGTGAATGGATAAGTTACATTGCAACATTAAATCTAAGAAAAATAAGCAAAGCATCATAGGAGAAAGACCTAAATGACCATGAAAATGTCAAAGATCCATGTTTCTATGGTACATTTAGCCCCCACTTTAGTGAGATGATGAACTTGTTTCAAACTCATAGTAAATTAGTCATGCATATCTAGAAAGATCCAAATGCACTTATTCTAGCAAGATGGAATGAAAATGATAAAGAGGGATGATCAAGCCCACGGGATGAAGATCCCATGGAAAAATAAACATAGAACAAAGGGACACATGTGAAAGAGAGAAAGAGAGGGGAGGTGGGAGGAGAAAGGGAGAAAAGTTGGATGCAGAAGCAGACCAGGCATTGGCTGGTTGTGGATTGAGATCTGGGCTGTTGTTTAGAAAAAAATGCCTCACTTTGGGGGGTGAGACCCGCGGCTATCCACCCAGTGAGAAGGCAAAAAAAGGTGAGAAAACATACACTTGGATGGTATGTACTAACAAGCACATATAGGTGGCTATGGGGAAAGTCATGCCTTAATGGGCTTCCTTCTCCAACCATATCAAGTTATAACTCTTGATAACTTTAATAAAAAAGTGCCACAAAAGGAAAATTTCAACTCGTGCTTCATAGAGAGAAAGCAAAGCTTCATATATACTTATAACTCATGAACAAACAGGATGGAACCATAGGCATGCAAGCTATGGTATACAGGTGTCCATATGAATGAAAAAATGCAAAATGAAAAGAAATGTTCAAATAATAAGTCTTGTTAAGTTCATTTAGGGTCTATAACAGGGGACATTTGCATCTCCAAAGGGATAATCAAAGAATAAAAATATTCACAACTTGGGGGATGCATGCACAAACCACAGAGAATGTAATATGCTAAGATAGATCAAGCTCATGAAGGAAATCACACCCAATGTCATCCACAAAATGACAAACACATTGTATAAAGTAACAAGGCTGCACTAAGAACCAAGAAAGAATGAAAATGTATGTCCCCACTTTAAAGGAATTGCTACACACCATTCTATGAGAAATTACTTTAAAGTAGCAAATGAAAAATGAAAACAAGAAAACAAGACATGAGAGTCAACTTGGAACGCCCCTATGTCGAGTCATACATTTCCAAGGAAGGTTGTGTCAGGTGAAGGAGAAAGGAAAAAAAGAAAGAGGGGTTTCCCCTAGAAAGAAACACACCAAACACATAAGGAATCTTTGGATTTGGGGTCAATATGTTCATTGCTGCAATATTTTTATGAAAGATCTCATAACTATCATCATTCCCCAAATACATAGAATTGGAAGAATGACACAAAGAGAGCAAAAAAAGAAGAAAGTTCATTTGGGTCAACATGGAAGAGACATTGCAGTATCAATGCTTTGTGTCATCCCCAAAAGGAGAAATACAAGAAAAAATAAGGTGAAAGAAAAGAAAAATATTTTGGGTCAACATGAAGGAGAAATTTCAATCTCAATTCCTTGCATAATCCCCAAAAGGAAAACACAATAAAAAGAAAAAAGGAAAAGGGTGTTGGCTTTCTCTTTGTGATATATTGTCCTTGATGACAAAACTAAAAAATTGATTAGTGCTTTGAATATTGGTGCTCTTTGTGTTTAGTTTGGAAAACTTGGCATTCATAGTGTTTTGGTGATCGTGCTTTGGGTTGATGTATTTGGGTGTATTTGTTCATCACTTAATGTGGTACTGATCATGTTAAGTTTTATGTGTAGATAAAAGTTATTCAGATGGTTTGATTGTTTCAGATTTGGTTTCTCAAGATCTTTATGCTTTGACATGTTACATATTTGATGATGTTTGTTTCAGATTTTAGCTTGATTTGTTTCAAGTTGATTATAGTTGAGATCTTGATTTAATTGGACTGACAATGTGATAAGGTTTGATGGTATTTGTGGTGATAGGGCCTTCTTCAACTTCAAATTTATGACATTGTCACCTTCACATGTTCAGGTATATTGATTCATGGCATATACAGATGAAGGTAATGCTTATGGCAATATGGTGTCAGTGGGTATGACTTATTGTTGATAAATTTGGTACATACTGTTGGTTTGTCACTTATTTATATTGCTTCATCAAGCAATTACTCTGTCTTAGGCAGTTTGGTTATTGATTCAATTGCTCCATGAAACTTGGTTTTGTAAAAATATCATATTCTCACATTTTATCTAGTGGCATAGTATACACCTTCGTTCTAGTATTTCATTTGTTTGATGGTGTTTATTGGCTCAAATGGAATATAATTTTTTATCATTTTTATTTGGTGATTTCTATGCCCAAGCCTTGACTTTATAGTCAGCATCCAAAGGAAAATGCTTATCTTGATTATTCAAAGCCTTCTCTTTTACATATGATATTAATTTATCATTGGCATGTTAATGATTTGTGGAGTCAACATTTACATAGAATAAACCCTATTGGGTTTCCCAAGGATTTTTTTCAACGGTGATATTGTGTTCAAAGGTTACTTGGTTATATCACTTGGCATTCATCATTTTTCATACAGTTAAGTTGGAATTATGAGAATCTTTGACTCAGAATATAGTTTATTATGTGTCAACAGTTTGCAAGCAAAATTTGGAGGTGATCATGTGGTTGGGTCCTTGGTAAATGATTAGTCAAGCAGACTCATAAGCATTTTTAATCAGTTGATTATTATTGTGTTTTTTTGACTTCAGACTCCAAATCTTTATTAACTTTGGAAAATTCATCAACTGACTTGAGAGAAGACTTGTTTAGGGAAAAATGATATTGCATTTTCATTGAATAGTTTGGAATCCTAGCGCTACCATGCTGGAATTTCAATTGCATAGTGTGCAAGTTGTTGTGGTATTTTGGTTTGGTTTTCAGTTATGTTGATCTTTGGTGGTTGTCAAGAATGTTGGTGGTTTTTGTTTGAGCTAGAAGTGGTAGTTTGGGTATTTTTCTTGAAGAACTTAAGGGATTTTAATTGCAGGTTAATTCCACCATAATAGAGGTAATATCTATGCATTATTTTTGATATTTCAAAGGTAAATCTAGTAAATGAAGAGGAAAAGAAAAGTTTTTTTTAAAATAATTTTCTTAACTAAACTGAAACTACCTTGAACCTAAGCATAAACTAAAAGGTTTCATCTCTCAATGGCATTTTATCTTCATATCATTGATTTTTGATTGGCTTCAGATTATACATTATGTTCATAAACTTTGGTTATTGAAATCAGGGTTTTCTTGACAAAGTTGTATAACCATTTCACAAACATTGTATATATATGTATCTATGCAAAAACATAGAGGGAGAGAGGAAAAATTGTGTGTGATGGGAAGAAAGGAAATTTTATGGATAGAGTATTTTTCATTGTAAAATCATTTTGTAAAAAGGGAAGAGTGGGATCATATTATTTTTATCTCTGATTATATCATAGAGATTATGTTTTGAGTTGAGCATTATTGCAAAATAATTTTGTATCCTATTGTAATTTTATGACTGCAAGAATGATTATAGTTATAAGGTTTTGATGGGTTGCAATATTTTGAATGTTTGATGAATTTGGTGCTCTTTGATTAATAAAATTTTAGCCGAGTGGTTTTATAGCGAGGTTTTCCACTCGGGAAATCTTTGTGTTATGTGATATTATTTTTCTCTCATGGGTATGCGGGATCATGATGGAGCCCCGAAAGAGGCAATATTATGGGTATTTGTAGGATATGTGGCTAGTGACTTTTTGCAAATTGAAACAAAAAGGGTTTAGAGGAGATTCTCAGCAGCTTTCCACCAATATAAATTATGCTTTTAATTTGGTTGTAATAATTGTATTTATTTTCTATTAAATTATGACTAAAAGTCTGATCGATAGGTTGATTGAAGCGATCTATAATTTACCAAAGCGGTATCACATTTTTGAATACACAACATCGTCACATTCTATACTTCACATACTATAGAGTTAAAAAAAATAAAAAAATAAATTTCATGAAGTTTTGACAAGGTTGGGGTGGTTTAGACATACAGAACATGTTTTTTAAAAGGAGTTGTAATAAAAATTCATAATTAATTATTTACTTGGAAAATTAAAAAATATGCATCACATTAGGACATGAGTCCTCTGCTTATATATAAAATATTATAAAGAAAATATTATGTTTATTATGGTTAGAGATTGATTGAACCGGAACTGCTTTTTCCTAAAATTCCAAGTGCTACTACATTGGGGGAATTTTAAATTTTAAGCCAAATAGATTTTATTTATTTTTAAATAAACCCTATTAGTTTAAGAGCGAACAATTTCTACAAATTCTATTCTTGTTTGAGCCATAGATAACTTATTCCAGGTGCCGTCCAAGGTTGCCTAACTTTCTTTAGGTTTTTAAATTTTTGCCATAAGGGGCCTATTTTTTCCATGATGATCTTACCTTTTATACCCTCATTCTATTTCATGTTTGTGTTCTGTTTCAGATCAGTCACTTTTGATAAGTTTAGTATAATGAAGTTTATTTTAATTGGTATTTGGTTAAAATTCTTTGATGAGCAAAGAGTTGTTGTTACATTTTAAGCACATACAATATTGTTCACATTCTAATTGAACAATATCATATGATGCTTTTAACATGAGTTGTAAATGTTAATCAAGTTTCATGTCAATCTGATTTTAAATGTTGATGTAAACTTGCATAAACAAGTCTGCCACATTGAGTTTAAATAGGTTGGGGAAGAAAAACTGGGTTTGGGATTATCCACTTCTTTCGAGACCATTTGGGTCAACATGGAAGAGAATTAGGGCATCTCAATACTTTGCGTCATTCCCAAAGGGAAAAAGAAAAAGAAAAAAAAGAAAAGGACCTTTTGGGTCAACATGGAAGAGACAAAGGGAATCTCAATGCTTTGCGTCATCCCCAAAAGGAGAAACACAAAACAAAAGCAAAAAATAAAAGGTAAAGTATGACATATGGAAGAATAGAGGTACAAATAGAGGAAGTTTACAAAGAGAGGGAGAACAAAAAACACACATTATAAGGGAATACGACACACATACAATCACACCCAAGAAAAGAAAACTAAAAATGTAAAAAGGCTAGTTAAGGAAAATGAAATTCAACCATCTAACAAATCATAAACCTCCCAATCATGTTCAGTGTATTATTAGGGTGGTTGAATGTCCAAAGGGAAAATTACAAGTGCTCAACTAGGGGAAGTACCAAGTTCCTCACTTGGTGTAGGAGATTTATCATTTAAGCTCATGGAAGAGGAAAATAAGAATTTAGATTGTTATGCACCACTTCATCTATTTTATAGATCTCCTCATCATCATCATTATCAAGATTAATCATGGTGAGAGGATGGATTGTAATTTCCAATGAAGGATGTATCAAGAGTTGTGGATGTTGTATAAGATAATTTTGTTGTGATGTTTGTAATGTACTATCTTGTGGAGGGTTAGGAGGAGGAGGGTAATCAGGTATTGCTTCTATCAAAGGATGAGGTTGATTTTCTTTGTTTTCTTCTATTTGTAACTAATGAGCAAGGAGACGATGGCAATGCCTACACTCTCTAGTATAATAGTTTCAATTAATACTATGTTGAAGTTGTGTAGGTGTAAGATTGGGTTGATTCACCATAGGGTCCTTTTCTTCCCAAGGAGGAGGAGTGGAAGGAACTGAAGGAGATGGGTCAATCACTTTCTTTTTGGCTTTATAAACTTGTTTAATGCGAGGAGGCATGTTAGAGTTGGTTTCATTATCTCTTGGGCGTTTAGACAATGAAGGTGAAGTGTGTATTGTTGTTTTCTCATGAGGTTGCATTGTTTGTTTAGGTTTAAATTCAAGTTGAAGCATGGTCTCATATAGGATAGGAGTAGTGGAAGTGGATAGGGACATGTGGTGAAGAGACAATTCGGCTATTCATTTGGCTTTGAACTTTTGATAGGAAATGATAAATAAATCTTTGTGGGGGGGTGATGGGTTCCATAGGGTTAGACCAAAATTCTTCCAAGGAAAAATTACCTTTAGAAGATAATGGACTAAAGCCACTATGGTGTACAATAAATATCTCATTGTCAAACAAAAACTTCAAAAATTTATGAACAACTGAAGGGAGAACTTTCATCAAGTGAAGCCAAGGATGACCTATTACAGTTGGTAGACTGACTATGGAATGATAGAGAATGTTGCATCGATGTTTTGGATCCTATCTATAATGGGAGGAGTTACAATTGATCCGATCGTGGGGCATGAAAGAAAAAGCTTGTATGTGTTTTAATCCATGTTGTTGGTTTTCCATTATCATCTTGATAAAGATCATGTAATACGGAAAACTCTTTTGTGATCACATTCTCACCATAGGCGGGATCTATTGATATCCCATTGGTGGGCTTATCATAAATGTAGACAACTATATAAAGAGGACCATCAAGAATTTTTTTAGGTAAATATTGAGGAGAAAAAGTAATATCAAGAGATTTGGTAGTTGGGCCCTTATGAGGGCTAACATCTATGGATTCAATGAGTTCATCCATGGGATTAACATGGGTAACATTTGGAGTAAGATCATGTAGTGCATCATTTGTATTGAAATTCATCACATCATTGTTTGAAGGTTCACTAGATTTCACAAATGAAATATTGTGTTTAGGCATTGGGTTGGTAAAAATTTGAAAATTTTGATTGGGAGGTGCATGAGACCTTATTGCCTTTTGATCATTAACACCCTTAATCGGAACAACCAGAATCGGTGGTCCTTTTCCATGTGTTTAGAGACAGCATTTGTTTCTTCATGTCCATTTGAGTGATGAAAATGGCGATAAACATTTAGTTAAAGATGGGGATAAAAGGCTTGAGTAGGATCAAGTGGTTTTACCATAGGCAAAGTGATGTCTATTGTTTATAAGGTTGAGTTCATTTTATGAAGAATTATCGAATTAAGGGTAAATTCATCTCCACCAGTCCCATGGTAGAATGGCTTATGTGATGGATATACAAATTATGAATGGGTTGGTTAGTTTGTGGAGGAGGATTGGCTGGCAGAATATTTTTTTTTGGTTTCAGAATTTGTAGAGTTGTTTTGGATTGCTTTGATTAGACTTCTGTAACTTTATTCCAAGTGGTTTTTGAATCCGCGAAGGGTTGTGCATAAATGCATGAAGAGGAAATTTCACCAATGGTAATTTATCACGAGATGTGATTTTGAAATTTTTTCTATGCTGCAAGTGGAATTAAAGAACAACCAATACTTGGGCATACAATGATAACATGAAATGAAATCGGTTACTTTTTCTTTGCATTTGTTTACATCTCATTAAATCAACCATTGTGTTTTTGGGAGTCATAGGGACTAGAAATGACTTATAAAGGAATCAACAAGCTCATTAAACGATCAAATTGAATGATTGGGTAAATTTGAAAACCACTCCAATGTAGTGTCCTTTAAGGTCCTAGAAAATAGTTTGGCTAATAGTTTATTGTCAAGGACAAAATCACTACACAAGGTTGTATAGGCATTTGACATGATTAGTAGGATCTCCTTTTCCTCCATACTTCTAAAACCTAGGCATCTCAATTCCTTGTGGCATCAATGTTCCTAATATTTCTAAAGATAATGGGCTATTATGGACATAGTATGTGGGTGGTGCAGTTTGATTTTGGTTAATGGTGGATATTTGTTGTTGCATGGAGGAAAAAATGTGAAATAATTATGTAATAAGAGGGTTAGTGTAAGTGGTATGAGGTGGAAGAGATAATGGTGATGGAGTGTACATAATGTTAGGAGAAGTGAATGGGACACTAAGAGGGGTGAAGGTGGTGGAGGATGGAACATTTGATGCCATAAAAGAACTAGGAATGCTAGTTGGAATAGCAAAAGAAAGAGTCACATGACTAACCTATTGCATGGTTGTTGTAACTTGAGGAGTGGTATAGGTGGGTATGGATGCTACGATTGAAGGAGGAATGTGAGATCCTCCTTGTCTAATAACAATGTTTGCAGGTTGGGAAGTGGAAGGAACATGTTTGTTGTATATCTCAGTTCTTTTATTAACTTTTAAGCCATTGCCACTTTCAGTCAAGTGATGAAGGTTGTCTATAGAAGGTATTGCAGTGGTGGAAATGTTTTCAAGACATAAATCTTGTTGCAAATGTGCAAAATCTCCATAAATACTAACGACTTTATCTTGTGGAATTTTATCGATTTGTGTGTCAACATGCATTGTATGTGAAGGTAAAGGTGTTCTAGTGGTAGTATCCATGCCTAATGCACCATTGTCCATACCATATATTTTTGGGTGCTATGACTCTCTTGCTCAATTAGGGCTTTTCACCTAAAAGGAGAGAGATAGGACAAAAACCTGGATGATTCACTCAAACTAATGCAAGTATAATGGAAATATGAATGAAATTTGTTTAGATGAGATAGACTAAACTAAATGTAAATAACTGATAAAAGTTATTAATTATTAGGTGAAAACTATTGAAATGCAACTTTCTAGAAAACACATTTGATATGCAAAAACACCTAGAAATGAAAGCAAACTGTAACAGAATTTGATGAAACTGAAAGTGTTTGTGCACTTGAGAAATTGATGAAGACTAGAAATGACATCTAGAGTGTTGTTGATACTAAAAATTTGGCCTACTCGGACTCATTTTCCATTCTGGGTGAATTAGTCCCAGATTTAGGAAATTGTTCCAGAGCCCATTTCAGACAAATGGGTATCCAAAACTACAGAAAACCAAAATCAGGCCTGGTAGTGGGACTCATTCACCATAAATGGTGAATTAGTCAACTTTTGAATTTCTAAAAATCAAAAGGTGGAAATTGAAGCCCTCGGTCTGCTCTTTGGTTCCCGACAGGTGTCCACCTTTGAAAGTTTGATTTTTAGGTCTAAAAGTGAATTTTTGTTGATATTTTTCTTTAGAAAATGAAGAGAAGACTTAAAAAACTTTGCAACTTGATTCTTAATTATTTCCAAGCTTCCAAGATGCTTAAATCTACAAACACACAATACAAGAAGGAGAAATAAAGAATATTAGGGCATGGGGGTTTGCCTTGGTCAAACCCCTTTTAGGTAATTAAACCAAATGAAGAAATAATATGAAGAATGGATATGAAATAAAGGGATTAATACCTTTCCATTATGATTGATCTTGTATTTCTGCAATAACATGAAGAATCTACCCTCAAAGTGAATGTCTAAAAAATGCTATCTTAGTGACTTGAGATGATGAAACCCTAGCTTGCTTCACTTGAAATGGAAGAATGATGGATCAATAATGAAGAATGGTTTGTGAATGAGTTAAGCGATATAAATTAGGGTTTAGAGACTTATATTTATAGTTGATTCACCTTATTTACCCATTAATTTGATCCCCAAGGCCGACATGAAGAAAAATTAAACTTAAAATCCAACTTTTTTCCCGCTCAAAACTCAAAAATGACCCAAATGGGATGAATTCACCACCTTGGGTGAATCAGTCCCACCTGGAAAGGACTCATTCACCATAGATGGAAAATTAGTCCTGGAGAGGGGCCCATTTGCCAGCTGGGTTGTTGGGGAATGAGGAATTCCAATTCTTATGTTGATTTCATCAGGTATTTGATCAAATTATGCCTTGGGATGCAGAATATGGGATAATAGGGGCATATTAATGATGATACAAAGGTCAATTAGGGCTTGGGACACAAAATTCAATGTGAAAGTGTGATTAAATACACTTTACAACATGAAAACGAGGTCCACTTATCCTAGAAAGGCACAACATCCAATGTGAGTGTGTGAAACACATTACAACACTAGATTAAAGTTAAATTTAGTTCACAAGCCTTCTAGATTGATGTGAAAATACATTTGATAATGTTGAATTAAGGGAATATGGGTTCATTAAGTCTAGAAAAGTGTGAAAGTCTTTTACAAAACTTTAGAACACCTTTACAAGACATTTTTAGATGTATTTGCAAGGGTCCAATACCTAGTGTAGATGTGTAAAACACCTCACAAAAATAAATCAATGCCTCCTTAAGTCCAATTTATCATCAAATATTACCATGTCAAGCAAGAAATACTTTTTTCCTATGGTATATTTAGCCCCCACTTTAGTGAGAGGATGAAATTGCTTCAAAATCACACTAAAGTAGACATTCAAGAGAGGTCCAATTGTACAAATATAGGTGGTCTAGGATAACAAAGATCGAGAAGGTGTTCAAGCCCCCAGGATATAAGATCCTAATTCAAGCTGACATAAGTGCAAAAGGACACACAAGGTGAATGATTTGCAACAAAACAAGATACATGATCATGCAATGGAAAGAACTACAAGGAAGACAAAGGCGGAAATGAAAAGGTGTATCAAGCTTTGACCATTTGTCCAACATGTTGTGGATCAAATCTAGGCTATTTATTCAAATATGCATACTCACTCTGGGGCGATGAAACTCTTGGTTGTCCATTAGGTGTGAAAGCCCAACTATACTCACTCTAGGGCCACAGAACTTCTAGTTGTTCATGGGGTGAGAAATCCACAAGGTGGCTATGGGGAAAAGTCATGCCTCATAATGGGATTTCCCGCTCAACCATACCAAATTTATACCTCCTAATAACTTTAATAAGGCACCATAAAGGAAAATAATTTTTGAGCTCTATGAGGTAAGTAAAACTTTGTATGCTTGAAACTCATAGACATTGTTAATGCAAGATAGTGTAAATAATGTTCAAAGGTTTTTTGATTAGTTTGTGCAAGTTCTCATTGTAGGCAACATTGTGCTTAATGTTTCCAAGAGAGGATGTGCCAAAGGAGTATCATGCTCTTGGAGGTAATCAAGCCCAATGACTTCACCAAGAAAAGGACACATCACAAGAAGAAATAAATCACACAATGAAATGTGAGTGGTGATGTATGCCCCCACTTTAAAGTGGTTGTGAGCACCAGTAATATGAGTAATTGCTTTAAAGTAGAGGGAGAACATGAGTGCTTACTTGAAAATCCCTATGCAAGCCATATGTATTCGAGAAGGTATGTCATGAAAAAGGTAGTATGTCACATGTGAGCCAACTTAAGGCATGCCATCCACATCCCAAGCTTGCTCTTATGTGTTCACGAAAGGTTAACGACCCAAAATATGCAATGAAAAGTGACATAAAAGGACAAGGCTACATAGCCCCTTGCCCCCACTGAGTGCAAGAAAAGGGTGAGCCAAAATGATTAATGAGATGCATGTTGGAGTGAAAATTGGCATTAATTAGAGGAATTAGGTGCCCCCACATAAGGAAGAAGACCAAACTCCTTAAAATGTTTGATTTTACTAATCAAATCCTTGTATTCATTAGTGGAATGACCATGAACTCTATGATATGCACAAAAAGAAGTCTTGTAATAGAATTTCTTGGAAGTTCAGGGAGGAAGGGTTATCAAATTATCTTGGGGAAGTCTTGACAAGATACCCTCTTGATCAATGGTAGAAGGTGGTCCTATTTGTGACAAAGATACTTCTTGCTTAGATGTGCAAGGTGTCATATCTACACAATACTATTTAGATTGTGAGATTTTGTTCTCTCCTTTACAAGAGGGTATAAAATCTAAGGAATTCAATTCATTAGTGTTTTTTGAGATGACATTGACATTAAGCGAGGATGTATTTGCTTTTTTGATGTTTTAGAAAGGATGATTTTCAAGACCACTAGAGTCAAGTAGTTCAAGGTGCTTTACAATTAAATTTGAATTAGAAGAATGTTGTGTGAGATTGTTGGTGTTTTTTGAAGGCTTGGAAATTTCTATCAAAGGACAATAGCCAAGACCATGAGTTTTTGTTGTGTGATAGGGTCTATAGGGTTGCGGATACCTTGTTCATTAGCACCACAACCTTTTCCACTATATCCAAGTTGTTTCATAAGCTCATATCCTTTTCCATAAATCTTTTTCATTTCTTTTGGATTGGGTGGCGGTTGGTGATAATCGTCATCAAAGGTGGTTGTGTAGTTTTCTTCATTGTCTAAAGTGGTTGAGGAAGATGTTGTCGAGGGGTTGGCTTCTTTTCTATTTCCCTTATTTGAATCTTTTTGTATGATCTTGCACTCACACATGAATTCATGTTCAAATTCCAAAGAACCCCAATCATCTTCTAATAGCTTCAATGTGACTAGTTCAATATGTTTTTGTTTTTGTTGAATAGGTTACATTGGTGTGGTTGATGTTGATGTGTTTAAGGGATTTTCTTTGTTTTTATCAAGTTGTATGATACTATAAGGCTCAAGCTCAACATCAACTATGTGGAATTTGTGTTGTTGTAGATGTATTTCATTTTATGATGAAGAGTAGAGGGTACACAATTCATTGCATGAATCCATGGTTTGCCTAAAATGAGATTATCTAAAAGATCATTAGGCATAACATGGATTAGTGTTTCTAATGTGGCCTTCCCAACTATAATAGGTAGAGTGATCACATCGAGCAGTTTCTTTTCTACAGTGTCAAATCCACTAATAGATAAAGAAATAGGATGAATATTTTATTTATCCACATGAATCCTATTCAAAAGGTTTATGCTACACACATTAAGGGTTGAGACATTGTCAACAAGGGTGCACTTTTTGCTAATGTTTTTGTATTGAGATAATATTATGAAAGCTTCATTTTGTTTTTGCACTTCCAAAGAGGGGAGTTCACTTTGGTGGAAAACAATGTCAGCATTTAACCCTTGAATTATGGTAGCTATGTCATGTGGTTGCACATTAGAAGAGATAAGAACTTGTTGTAAGGATGTTTGGATCATGTTGTGATAGTGAGGGGAGGCTTGAATAAGGTCCCACAATGATATCTTAGCAGGAGTATTCTTAAGTTGCTTGACAAGATCATACTCCTTTTGACCTGGCAATAAAGGGTTAGGTAATATAGGATTGGGCAATGGTAAGGGTGTTGAGGTTGGTTGTGGTGGTTGCAGATTGTTGTGATTGTTATATGTATGAGCAATGGCATTATGACTCAGTTGATGTGAAATGTTATTCTTAGGAGGGTAAAGGACAAGGTCGGGTTTATTTTGAGTTTGTTGTTTTTGTGAAGGTGGGTGGAGAATTAGAAGGTTGTTAGGATGTCCCACGGGGTATGTATGAGGCCCATTGATCAAGGGGGGTCTAATGGACACTTGTGCATTCATAACCTCAGTGGTCTTGGTTTGATGTATCTCTAATAAAGGGCAATCGAGAATCACCTATTTATTGAAGGAAGACACATTATTATTGAACATTTCCTTTTTCAAGTACCATTATATTCTCACTAGAAGGAAATTTTTTAGAAGAACTACAAATTAAAGGTTCTTCATTCATGGATTGGTTTGTCTAAAATGACTACATCGTAAGTAGGGAAATGCTCAATGGTTGAATTTGGTTGGTTATTGAGAGTGGGGAGATAAGAAGAAGACTCTATTTGATTGTTGGTTGTCTCTAAGGTATCATTCTCTTGTGCCATGTTGTCTACCCTATTAGGAGAGCTCATAACATGTTCATCCATGGTTGGAGTTTGTAAAGTGGCTTCATCACAAATAGGGGAGACAACAAAAGAATTACCACTATGGTTTAAATGTTTACCAAATAGTTCTTCCCATAGGAGAGAAATATTAGGGAAGGGAGGAATAATGTTCTCATGACTTTTAAGAGGTATATCTTCTAACACCAACCTATCCTCTTTGCATTGAGGAGGGATATTAGGAGAATAACTTGAGTTTGATTATCATGATTATGAAGATTAGGTAAGGTAATTTCTAGAAATGTTTCTATGATCTCATCTTCTTTTTGTGTTGTGTGATCATCACAATGACTTATTGTGATGTATTCTTCTTTAGCAATGTTATGTCTAATAGGAGAGGTAAGAGGAGAGAAACAACTCATATTGTCAAAAATCTTATCAATTGGTTCTTCTAGCACTATCATATCTTCTTCACAAGTGTGAGAGATAATAGGAGAATAAAAAATGTGATTGTTGTGATTATTGAAGGTTTCTCTCACTAGACTAACCTCATCCCCAAAAGGGAAACTAGGAGACAGATCTATGACAAACAAAAAGAGAGGGGAAAGGACCTCATACTCATATGCGCTCAACAAAATTCTCTTACAATATGCAATAAGATCTAAAAATAGAACATGAAAGATGATAACTATAGAACTTTGTAATGAAAACATGATGTAATGATTATTCTACAAACTTGAAAGGTAACTATGCTAAAGCAAACATGCAAAAGAAGAATGCATTTTTTTAGATTTTAAGGATGTCAATTAATTGATTATGCTATGTAACAATATGAGAATGTAAACTTGAAATTTAAACCATGCATGAAATGAGATAATTTAGGCTATATAAAATGAAATGAATGTTACATAAACTCATTTAACTGATAAAGTTAGTTACTGGCATCAAATAGAAGCATAAAAATAGGGTTTTCAACTCTCTAAAAGGTAGTGTCAGGGGTGACTGGTTTTCCCAAGGTGGCGAATGAGTCCTAGTGAGGAATTTTCTTAGAATTTTCAAATATTTTGGATGTTTTTTGATGTTTTATGGGCTATGAGATGTAGACCTAAGATTAAAATGCAAAATTTCAAAAAAAAATTAATGATTTTAGATGCCAAAAATGCAAACTAAATACACTTTAAATGAATGCAAAATTCGACACCTAGAATGCAAATTAATCCACACAAACCCTAATACAAGGTAAATTCAAGCTATATCTATGATGAAGGACTCAAAATTAGAAAATAAAAGTATTCTAAAGTTTGTTTCACCAAAATGAACCATTGATTTTTGTTGTGTTATGGCTCTCTTACACTCTTAGGGTTTTTCACCTAAAAGGAGAGAGATAGGCCAAAAAACTGTGGTTCACTCAAATTAATGTATGTATGATGGAATTAAACCTAAATTAAATGACCTAAATTCTAAAAACTGATAAAATTGATTGATTATTTCTGTAAAACCTAAGGAATATGAAGTGTTTGAAAACATAGTGTGATATGCAGAAATGAACTACAAACATGCACAAATGAAAATAGAACTTAATGAAACTAAATAGAGTGCACCTAGAGATAGAATGTTGAGGTTGGAAGGTCTTGGAATCTTACAGAAATCACTGTTAATGATCAATGGGACTCATTCACCATTGATGGTGAATTAGTCCTACATTTGGTAAACTTTGTTGAAACTAGTTTCTGATTGTCGGGAACTGAATTTTGATGAAATCAATTTTTCCAACCTAGTAATGGGACTCATTCACCATTGATAGTGAATCATTCCTCATCCAAAATTCTACAAATTCTGAAGCCAATTTTGTGGGTCTAGATCTACACTTGTCTTCTTGTCGGGTTGATAGAACCAAATCTGTAGAAAATGGGTTGAATGTTGTCTCCAAGCTTGAATTAGGGTTTAGTTGAATTGAATATCTTTGATGACTTATTCAACACTTTTCAACACATATCTCTTTGATAAATCTTCCTACAAGACCTGTAAACACACATGCAAACAGGGGGGAAATGGTTAAGAGTTAGAGTATAGGGATTTTCCTTGGTCAAATCCCACTTTGGTAATCAAACCCTTGATAAAGAAATGAAATTAAATAGGAAAGGAATGATGAAAAAATAACATGAAAGTGTCCTAAAATCACCAAACCCTTATTGTTGAAGTTTGAAGATATGTCAATGGTTGCTCCAAGATGCTTGATAATTGCTTGATTGAATGATGTTATGATGCTTAAGTGAATGAATGGGATTGAATGCAAGGATGAATGCTTGAATGATTTAGGATGAATGGGGGTTAAAATGGATGGAAAAAAAATTATTTATACAAAATTATGCCCTAATTGCCCAAAAATACATCATCGGCTGACATAAGGTCTTAATGAATAAAAACCTGAAGGAAATTTGATTATTTTGAATTTTGTGCCAAGGGATCATTTTCCATGCATGTGAATGGGTCCCACTCAAAACACAAGTGGGTGTCAAGGTTAATTTGATTTTAATGTTGTTTGTTGGTTTTGTATTAAAAAACACAATTAAATAAGGCCTATAAGTGCATAAAGGGGCCAAATAAAGCATAAGAAAGGTGTAATTAGTGGTGACAAGCCTAGAAAAGTGTGAAAGTTTGTTACAAGACTTTACGACACTAGGAAGGGATAAAAAAGGAATATTTAGATGAATTATAATAAGAATATTAGAGAAAATTGTAGATATGTGTTACAACACTTCACAACATCTTCACAAGACATCATAATTTGAATATTCAAGACCTAATGTGAATGCATAAGTTACATTGCAACATTAAATCTAAGAAAAATAAGCCAAGCGTCACAGGAAAAAGACCTAAATGACCACGAAAATGCCAAAGATCCATTTTTCTATAGTGCAATTAACTCCTAAATAAATATAGATATTATAAATTACGTAATCTATGTATTACTATAGATACTACATATTTCATATGAACATTTTATATACTTTGTGCATGGTTATATGACTTATGGATGTTATTTATGTTATTGGTGATTATGATTTTGGGATTTCTCTATTAAAATACTTCATGGATGGCTCATATAAACATTTTTATATAGTTTATGTATGTTTAAATTTTATTTATTTATTAAGCTCAATGATATACTTTATGGTGGATCATATTGTTATGGATAATTTATTTATATTATTTACAATGTAATAAGGTGAATGATGGATGGTTAGACTAGAAACATGTTTATATGCTTTATAAATGATTATATGGTTTATGAATTTTATTAATATGATGCATTATTAGTCTTATGTTTTATAAATTAACTTAAATTTCATGTGGTTTATACAATTTCATTATTTTCAAACTATAAAATAAATATATTTGACTAAATGATGATACAATGTATATTTTAGACAAATTTACATAAATTGATAGTTACAATTATTTTATCAGTTAAACAAATGATCAATTAAATAAATATTGTTAAACCATTATATTTGAGAAAATAAATAAGCCTGATGATGATGATGAATTACTTTATATTGCTACATTGAGCATTCACCTTCAAGCTTATAAAAGAATGAATAAATTCATCATATTCAATAACTTTATGAAATTATTTTAATCAATCAAATTGAAAACATATTATGAATAGTTTTATTCTTATCATTCCTAGATACTAAACTTAATTTTATTGAATTCCACTTTGAACACCAGATAATTGATACTATGGATGTTTTAGAAAATGAATCAAAAATCATTGTTTCAAGCCCACATGGCTCTATAAACTCAAACAATGTTGTTGAAACCATTATGAACTAGAAATATTGCAAATGGAAGATGTTGTAGAAAAAGTTTAAAAGGTGTATTCAAAAGTAGTTGCATTTCAAAATTTTCTCAAAGGAGTATATCGTGATTAGTTTGAAAATAAAGGGCGTAATACAATTCTCATTAGTGAAGAATTTGTCTTGTATTTACACCATTATGATGAAGTTTTATTTCTATAGTCTACATCTTATTTTAACTTCAACACATCTTATTTAATTTGATATACTTTCAAAATGGTTATATGACTTATGGATATTACTTATATGATAAATTATCATACTTATGCATTTATGTATTCAAATATATGTTGCATAGTTCAAAAGAAGCTCTTTATATACATTATAGATTGTTATATGGATTTTGAATTACATTTATAACATGGATTATAAATGTTATGGTTTATGTACAAACATAGAGAATAAAGATTTATATAAATTCGTACAAACATAGATTTATATTGTCATGGATAATATTTATATTATTTATAATGTATTAAAGTATATGATGGATGGTTAGAGTAAACATGTTTATATATTTAACAATGATTATATGCCTTATATATTTTCATTATATGATGGATAATTAGTGCTATGGTTTATGTAACATAATATGATTTTGTTTATTTTCAAATATAAATATTACATATATATCACTAATACCTCTATAAATATATAATCCTAACCATAAGCATAATCCTAATCCTAACCATAATCCTAACCCAAACTCTAACCCTAAGCCTAAGCCTACCCAAAACCTAACCCCACCCCTAACTATTATATACCCCTAATCCTAATCCTAATCCTAATCCTAACCTTTATCCTACCCAAAAATCTCACCTTGACCCTAACCCTAACATTGTCCCGAACTACATGATATACCCCTGATCATCACCATAATCCTTACCCTAACCCTAACCCTAACCCTAACCCTAACCCTAACCCTAACCCTAACCCTAACCCTAACCCTATTCATGATGTAAATCCTCACCCTAACCATAATCATAACCCTAACCCTAACCATTATCTTAACCCTAAACCTAACCCAAACCCTTCCCCTAATTGAGCATCAATCATAAATTTAATTGAACCCTAAATCCTAAATTTATTTGAATGCCAACCCTTATCATTTATAAAATCATAACCAAATTGAACCCTTACTATAATTAAACACTCACCCTAATTGAAACCCAACCCTATTTTAACCCTACTCATAATCATATCTTTAATTCTAATTATAACCCTAACCCTAATTCTATTTATAACACTAACCATAACTATATTCTATAATTCATAATCTTATTTTAAGACTAACCCTAACCTTATTTAAAATTTAACCCTAATTAAACACTAACCCTAATGTTATTTGAATGTTAACCATAGTTTAACCCTAACACTAACTCAAAGATTTCCCCTAATTCAACCCTAACTCTATCTCAAAGGTTTTTCCCTAATTGAACCCTATTTTAACCTTTACCCTAACCCTAATTAAAGTTGAACCTCAACCCTAATAAAAGTTTGAAACTAACCATGTTTGACCCCTAACCATAACTTATATTAAATTTTTATATTAAATATGCTAAAATATTATTATTTATCTAATAATATAATAAAATAATATTGTATAATTATATATTAATTCATGTTATGTGTTGCATTGTGACTACTACTAGCATATATATCTTAAATAATTTAATATATCTATATTAAAGTTGAATGATGAAAAATTAAACGCCTAGATATATCTTGATGTAATTTATATAGATTAAATTTAAGATATGTATGCCAGTGTAATATCAGTAGCAAAATCCCTCAAATATTTGACAAAATTTTAAAATTCTATAGCTAACACAACTAAAAAAAAATGATATATGAGAAAGATGACAAATCAAAATGACTTGAGAAAGAAAGACGACATATAATTTTAATTTCATTTAATTTCCAAGTCTAGAAACCATATGGAAAAAATCATGCTATGCCTCGCTCTCACTATTTGTTCATGCATTCTAATATTTTTTCTTTTGCTTCTGGATTGCACTTGCATCTCACAATGATGGAATATTTTTTCTTAAAATCAAAAATGGATATTGGAGCATCTGGAATGAGAAACCGAAACCCATGTGGTTAGAAAAAATATCTTGTCATACATTCAACAACGTAACCACATAGAGATGTTAAATTTCCAGAGTCTATTGTATATAAACTAAAGAGCTTCTAGGAGTTTTCTCAGAGTTTTTTCAAGAAGCTCTTCAGTGCATGAATGTAACCATTGTTAATCTCGCGGGTGTGTTGATTTCTAGCAACTTGACTTTTATTATATACAGCCTTCCCAATCTCATGGTGTTTATTCTCTAAGCCAAATATTTTTTACAACTTGACTTTTACAATATGCAGCCTTTCATGTAAAATTTTAACTAGACCTACAAAACATAGTATGAATCTAGCTAGAAAAGAAGAACATAACTTGTAGGTGAACAGAGAAAAAATTTTAGAGTAAGAAATGAATTAAAACTTTCTGACTATTCACACTAAAAAAATGCATGAATTTACAAAAATAAAAACAATCATAAGAAAAAAACTTGGAGGAAAAAGCAAGGGAATTTTAAGAAACAACATAGAGAGTTTCCATTAGTTAGCTTACATTAAAGAAAACCAACAACAATTATCCTACAAAAAAAAGAAGTTAATAAGTTATGCTAACACTCTCCTTTAAGTCTAACTAAGGAGACAAAACCCTAAGGAAAGGAAAGAGGAAAGAGGGAAAAACCTATGGGAACGAAAATCCCACTAAAAAAATACTAATTGTGCATGGCAACTACTATGTTGCAATGTCCTTCACCCCAAGACAAAAATTTTGTTCAGTGAAAGTCTTTGTGAAGATGTTAGTAGTTTGTTCAAAAGTGGGACAGTACTACAAATCAATGAACCCATCATGTATCGATTCACAAATGTACTTCTTGTGGATCTCGACGTGTTTGGTCTGTAGCCGTTGTATGGGATCTCTACAAAACTTCAGTGTACTTTGATTGTCACACCAAATGATAGTTGAATGATGGAAGAGGATATTGAGCTTAGTTAGGAAGTTTTGCAGCCAAATGGATTGAATCATAACATTGACTACACCTCTACATTTAGCCTCTGCTGATGATAAAGCAATGGAAGATTGCTTGTTGCTTGACCAACAAATGGGGCTTGATCCCAAACTAAGAACATATCTTGAAGTGGACTTGTGATTAATGTTATTTCCAACCTAGTTGGATTCAGTGTAGGGACAATGAGATCCATGGTACAACCTACAAAATAATGAATCCCATAATGGATGGTTCCCTGTACATAGTGAAGTATATGCTTGTCATCTTTCCAATGTAGTTCATGTGGCTCCTGCATGTGTCTAGAAACAAACCCCACTACATATGAGATATTTGGATGAGAGTGAGTGAGATAAACAAGACTCCCCACAAGTTGACAATACTTTTTACAATCAACCAATGGTATATTCTTGTCATCCTCAAGCTTTACCCCTAAAAAGAAAGGTGTGGTTGTTGGACTGCATTCAATCATGTGAAATTGAACTAGGAGATCTCTTGCATACTTGGATTGAGAAAATTTGATTTCAGATTCATTTAGGTTGATTTCAAGTCCAAGGAAAAAGTGTAGGAGACTCATGTTTGTCATGGAAAATATATCATGCAAAACAGTTTTATTTGCAACTATGGTTGTGGTTGAACTACCTGTTATTAGTAGATCATCTACATAAAGCACTATGATCAATAGAGAGTCATATTTTCTCATTATATAAACATTTGGATCAGATTTTTATCACATGAAAGCTTTAGATAGTATATAAGATTCCATTTTAGCATACAAATCTCTAGGTGCCTACTTGAGGCCATAGAGTGACTTCTTGAGTCTGCATACCAAGGATGAATTTTGTACATACCCTTGTGGCTACTCCATGTATATTTCCTCCTTGAGATCACTGTGAAGAAATTTTTTCTTCACATCCATGTGGTGAACCTCCCACCTTCTTACTACCGTAATGGTAAGAGCCATATGAATGGAGTCCATTTTTTCTATTGTCTAGAGAAAAAGTCTCGTCATAGTCAATGCCATGAACTTGTTGAAGCCTTTGGCTACTAACCTTGATTTGTATCTACTAACATGCATATCTTCTACTTTATTTTTCCTATAGACCCACTTACATCTGATAAGCTTGTGATTGGAAGGAAGTGGAACCAAGTCCCAAGTTTGGTTCACTATGAGGGAGTTGTACTCCTCCATGGCCACTTCCCAGAAAGGATTACCCATAGCTATTTTGCATAAGTCTGAGGGTCAGATGATAGAACCACATAAGCATGCAATGGCATGATGGGCTTGGTAGTTGAGATTGAATGAGGGGCATCATTTATCTCGCTTAAGCTCCTTGTTCTTTGATTTATAATAGGGGATGTTGAATCATCATTGGAAGCTCAATTGAGAATTCAATGTGGATCAACATATGCATTCTCACTTTCCTCTAAATCAAATTTAGAAATATTTGAAATCATATCTGAATGAATAAATGTATCATCTCTAAAATCCATAAGAGGAGGAAGCACTGAGGTGGTGGCATGTTTATCCTAAGATGCATATAGGGGACTTTCTTCAAAGTAGACACTCGTCTTTGTGAAGAGTGTTTCTGTTGAAAGATCTAGCAGTCTGTATGCCTTTACACCATTTGGGTATCCAATGAAGGTGAATTATTTACTTTGAGGCTCCAAATCCTTCCTCTTATCTGTAGGAATGAGAGCCCATGCACCTGATCTAAAAATTTGGAAATGTGTGACTTCTAGTTGCATGCCACTCGATGCTTCAAAAGGTGTTTTTCCTATGACAGATTTATGAGGAGATTTTTTTTGTATGTACGAATAAAATTTCATTTCTTTAGCCCATAATTTTTAGGAAAGGGAGCTCGTGTGCAACATGCAATTAGCCATATCTTTCAAAGATCAATTCTTCCTCTCAACTACTTTGTTCTATTGCAGAGTGTAAGGAACTATGTCCTGCAATTGAATTCTTACTTCATCACAAAGATTTTGGACATCATTGTTGACATAATCCCCCCCCATTATCTATGAATAGGATCTTGATCATTTTCCTAGATTGGTTCTCTACATGAGCTTTGAAAATCTTGAGATGCTCAAACACTTTAGACTTGAATTTGAGAAAATACACCCATGTGTATCATGTGCAATCATCAATGAATGTTAGTGCATGTTTGGATTTTCTCATGGAAGGTTTTGTAAATGGCCCAATAAGATCACTATGAACAATATCTAAAGGAAAGGAGGCTCTCCATGCATTCCCCTTCTAAAAATTTTCTTGTGGATGCTTTCCAAGAGAACAACCTTCACAAATTTCATTGGAAAATTCTATGGTAGACAATCATTTTACCATCCCTTATTTTCTAAGTTGTTGCATGTATCTAAAGTTTAAATGACCAAATATTTCATGCAAAATTCTACTTTCATCATTTTCATGTGTTAGTAGCAAATTGTAATCTAATTTACCAACAAAGTCAGAAAAAGTGTACAAGTGAGAATGATGATTTTCCTTGCCAACAACTTTGGAGTTGTCTTGCATGTCAAATATGCTCACTAAATCTGGGGTGAATTCAACTCTCATTTCAGTGCCATCATGTTTCATTTGATATACAAAGAGAATATTGACATAAAGCTTTGGAATATGTAGGACATTGTCAAAACTTCCAATTCCAAGGTCTACCCTTCTTAGTCCAATTACCTCTACTAGAGTCATCTCCCATGAGAATAGGAGGACCATCATATGGTTTTAAATATGAGAGAGCATATTTTGTGGCTTCCATGTGGTATGAAGCTTTGGAGTCTTTGATCCATGCATCTAGATAAAAATGACTAGTAATTAATGCATGCACATTACCTTTTGCTTTTGGTGCTTTTTTTCCCACTTCTTGGCACTTTCTAGAATAAAGTTACCAAGGTTATTTCGTTGAAGTCTCTATGCCATGAGGTCAATGGTCTTCTTCATGCATGATGATTCTTGATGGTATGTTTGCAATATTCACACTTTGATTTCCCATTTTTGTGCTTCTTTTCCTTTGAGCTAGAAGATTCATTTTGAGGTTTGAGATTACCTCCCTTTCTTCGATATAGTTCCTTCTTCCCTTTTCCTTTGGATTTCTGATTGGGTTTCAAATTTTTCTTCCCACTTGCATGCACAACAAGTGCATGAGCTTTGAAATTTTTTAATGTACCCATCTTTATGAGCTTATCTTTCTCATGTATCAGTGACTCAATAAAAGCATTGATTTCCAATTTTTTCCTATTGTAAGCTTGACTATGTGAAAAGTGGAGACAAATACAACAAATATGAACCCAATTTTAATAAAATAGAAATAATTAATTAGTTTTCTCGCTCCATTTTTTGATTTTGTATCCTTTTGGTTGGAGTAATAAGGCCTTGAACTTTGTGAAAAAGTCTTGAATGTTTTCAAAATTTCTTAGATCTAACGAGTTGAGCTCATTTTAAAGGATGTGACCCCACATCTCATATTGCTTCCCAAAAAGAGTCTCCAATGTAGTCCAAACCTCATTTGGAGTTTTGCATGCTTTGACATGAAACAAGAATTCTAGAGACATGGGTAAGCATAAGAGACCAAAGGCCTCGTTCATGTAGTTGAAATATTTGGAGACTTTAACTATAGAATTTGGTTCAATCTTTGTTGCCATGACTATTTGATACAAGCCTCTACTTCTAATTTGAAATATAATATTTTTCTTCCTTTAAAAATAATTATATGGCATGAGTATTGCATAGGTTGAAAATTCCATTCTTTCTAATAACTCTAATCTTTAGTACTTGCAAAAAAATTGTTTATGCCCCTTCTTCCTAGATCTCGTGTGCTCTGATACCATGTAAAATTTTAACTAATATTGTAAAAAATGGTATGAATCTAGCTAGAGAAAAAGAACAAAACTTGTAGGTAAATAGAGAAAAAATTTAGAGCAAGAAATGATTTTTTTATTATTATTCACACTAAAAAAATGCATGATTTTACAAGGATAAAAATAATCATAGGAATAAAAAATAGAGGAAAAGGAGGGGAATTTTAGGAAAGAGAAGCTCGAGATTTTCCATTAATTATCTTACAATAAAGTAAAGCAACAAAAATTATCCTACAAAAAGTAGAAAGTTGCTAAATTATGCTAACATTTCATACACCCTCTTGCATTGAAAGTGTTTGCAAAAGCTTGATTTTTTGCACAACTAGTTCTTTGGAATGCTACCTAGTCATCTCTCTGAAATGAGTAGGTTTAAAGTATTGAATTTGGCACAAAATAGTTTCAGTGGCTTCATACTTCACCCCTTTGAATGCTATGAAAGCAACAAGATCTCTCCTTGCATGAAAATAGTTTGAGTGGAATATTCTATGTAACTCACAATAATTAAGTTTGTGATTTGAAAGATATAATTGAAATAGTTTCTTCTCAATAGACAAATTTGGGATATTATTAGAGAACTTATTTCAAGATTCAAAATTTTTAAATAAAAAATTCATTACGACTTCTTTTAAATCATATAAAAAAGTTAGGAACTTGTTCCCATACCAAAATTAATAGAAGGTAGATTTTTATTAATGTCACATTACGATGTGATATTCATACCTTAGATTTGGAATTAGATTCTAAATCAAAGAGACATTAAAATACAAATAAAAGTTAAGAAACTTTAGATTTGGGATGTGTGACTACATTTGAAGATGTCTCTGAAATGTTCCTTGACAATACATGTTGAAAGTTGTTAATGCTTGATATTAGTAGATGAGAACTAATGACTAAATCTTAAAAAATATGAAATCTTAAATTGTGTTCTTTTGATATCAATATCTCCTTGGTGTTGGAAATATTTTCATTGATGTCAAAGAGACATGGACAAGATAGATTATAATTGATTTCTTGTTATCATTGATGTCAAAAGTCAAATAGGATATCATTATAAGCCAAAGGTCATAAATTGAATCATCAAAAGGACATAAAAATTGGTTGAATTCATGTATAACTCCAATATAAAATTTCCAACATCAATCAAGATATGGAGAAGTGAAATCTAAGTCCTTGTTTATTGGTGAAGTCAAAATAAAAGTTAAAAGTGTTATATGGCTGACCCATTCAAGTGTCCAAGGTAATAATGAGATCAAAGGAAGAGAAACAATTACTATAGGTATTCAAGGACTAGTGAATATCATGAAGGGAAATGATTATTATTAATATCACATGATCCCTTGAGCATTGATTCATATAGGATATTTTATCAGTTGAACACAAGTCAACTTTGAAGAATTAAAATAAAGTAATTATTTGGTAATGGTGGACTACTCATATAGATGCCACTTTGATGTTAAATTAAATTGTTAAAAGGTTGTCCAACTCTATTGGGTGTAAGTGTTCCTTGTGGGAGGTGTTTAAAATAAATTGCAATTAAATTATTGGATGATTTTGACCCCCCTGATAGAGGCACCCCACTTTGGGGATTTAATATTTAAAATAAAGTATTTATATTTATATTTTGGTCAACCTTTTTGGGAGAGTTACATCTATTGGGTGAAGAGGTATTTGAAGGGGCATGATGAAGGTATTTAAGAGAGTTTGTGGAGTTTATTTGAAAGCAAGAAATCATTGAATATCATTCCTATTTAGAGCAGATCTGATGTAGGTCAATAAATGAGAATCCTGTGGTATTCTCAATTGTTGCATCCCAAACACACAAACAACAAATCTAAATTTTAAATGATGGATTGAAGCTTAAGGAAAAATCAATTCCAAAGATTAAATAACACATAAAATTGCAAAAATTTAATAGCCAAGTTAATTTTCTTCATTATCCAATTTTTATAGTCTACAACAAAAACTACAAAGTGAACTAGACAAGCCAAAATACTGCTACAAAAAAGATTTTACATTTAACATTTAAAAAAACTAGATTCATGAGCCTCCTAAATTAATTGTAATAGCAACATATGCAGCCACAAAATCTGTTAGTCCACTCTTGGGCATCTCATCCAAGCTACGTGGGTGTTTTCCTACTCAAATCCTTCATTCATTCTTCATTTTACTTCTTCCTCTTCTTTTTCTCAATTTGAGCATTAGCATTCCTATCAAATCAGTTGCAGTAGATTCTTCCCATCCTTCCTCATTTAGTTTTTAAAAAATAATTTAATTTTTTTTTAAATTCATTCATTCCACTACCCCCTCCACCATGCACTTAGATTCCTCCACTCCCAATTTATTACAGATTTTTTAATTTCAAGAGGAGTTATAGATGCTAAAATGGCCTCCTCATGCCTAGTTGTTAGAATTTTTCCTCCAATTTGGTGAAGAAAAAATCATTTTATGAGTCATTAAACATATTTAAATCAAGCCTTTGTTGTCACCTACCCAATACGTATTAGAATTTAATTTTTAATATGCTAGAAATGTGTGAAAAGTTCCTTGAAAACATGCCTTTAAAACCAAAATAAAATTCAAAGCAAAATCAAATAAAAGAAAACACAATTTTTTTTTGTGGTTTAGGATTGCTCAAACACCTAGATGCTCTTGCATCAAGATCAAAAGCAATTAAAATCGGAATTCAAGAGCATGTTTAAAATAATTTTATGAGAAAATATAAAGCTAATTTGGAGCACACATATAAGTTGATTTCTAGGAGACCTTAAAGGAAGATTTATGGCAATTTGAAGAAGATTTGAAAGAAATTCAAGAGTAGATTTATAGAACATTATTCATAGAAGATTTATGAGCATAATTTGTTTAAATATTTGAAAAAACCTTATTAAAGGTATTAAGTCAGATTTGTGAAGCATATTGAAGTATCTATACCCAAGAAGGAAAACATAATATTTATTTGGAGGTTGGTTCCTTCTAATTGAAGAGATCAAGAGGTTGGTGCCTCTCATTAGAAGAGATTGTTGTCTCTTGCTAGGTTGGTGCCCAATTGTGGGTGTTAGTGTGAACACCAAACCTACAATGAACTAACACAAGACCAACAAACAATAGTTTAATCATGTTAGAAACACAAATCTAGAATTCCCTATGAAATTCTTAGCTAAAACAAGGTGAAAATATAAAAATGAGAGCATAAACCAAACAAAGAGAACATGCAATCAACTTAAAATAGCTAAACCTTCATTCCATAGGAGGATTAGTGCTCCTTTTATGTGGAAAGAAACCCTTTCCCAATCCATTTGATAAGCTTTGATAATGTTGATGATCCAAGTGGCTAAGATGATGAAACAAGTTTCAAAT
Organism: Sequoia sempervirens; assembly: GCA_007258455.2. Classification (NCBI taxonomy): domain Eukaryota; kingdom Viridiplantae; phylum Streptophyta; class Pinopsida; order Cupressales; family Cupressaceae; genus Sequoia; species Sequoia sempervirens. The sequence goes on along the minus strand of VDFB02123306.1, from coordinate 2,130 downwards.
GTGTTGCAAATGGTGAATGCTAAGAGTGAAAATGCCTATGGTAAAAATGCTTCAAGTTGTGGATCCATATTGTGAAGAGGAGGTCTTTATTTATAGAACTCAAAGGTTGAAGAATGATAGAAATTGGTGAATGTGGGATAAAAGAGGAACCAATAGGAATGTGACACTTGTCACAATTCCATTTGATGAGGATGGAGCACATTTTGTGGAATGTGTTGAGTAAAGGAGGATTTAAAAGGAATAAATGAGAATGGTTGAGGATTTGAAAGGTTGTAAGAAGAATTGAATGAATGTGGTTGAGGATTTGAAAGGATGTAAGAGGAGTTATTGAAGATGTTAAAGGTTTTTGAAATCTTTGGAGGGAAATTAAATGGAGAGTTAGTTGAGAGGAATATTCTATTGTGTGGATAAATAGGGGAATTAGATAATTAAAAGAAATTATTTTCATGTGTAACCTGGTTAGTTGACCATGGGTTGATTTAACTCTTGAGGAGTTAAAAGCTAGAGGACTTGTTAATGATGATTAGAAAGTGATTGAGTTAATTAATTCAAAATTAATTAACTTTGATGAGCTAGGGGATTGTGACATTTGATTTGATTTATTTGATCAAATGAGAGGACTTTAGGGGGATTTAATTAAATGATTTGATTTAATTAAAAAGGATGAAAATTAGTCATAAGAAGAATGAATTAATCTAATAAAATAAATTATTTGATTAATAGCTGAATTTAAATAAATAATGTTGATTATTTAATTAATTGGTTAGTTTTGAGTGATTTAGGAAGAAATGATGTTAATTTATCAGAATAAGATATGTAGTATCAATTAGGTTTATTTAAGTGTCTACATTTTTCCCCTCTTTGAAGTGAGGTATCTGTTGTGTTGGTTCAAAGAATAACACTGCCAAGATCAAAATTTAGTTTTTTTTAAAAAAATTGGATGCCCCAGTGAAAGAAATTATGCTGCTACGTTGCCCCCTTGAGAGATCAAGAAAAAATTTCAATTTTAGGTCGAGCTCATGATAAATATTTAAGATCAATTCATCTCAAATGTTTGATGTAGAAAAATGTGATGGACTATAGATAGTTACCACCTCATGGGTAGCCTCATGAATATTTTGCAGGATATTTCACACAAATTTGACACTGATAGAACTTGTTATACAAGAAAGAGAAGAATAATCACCTTCATCACCGCCAATCGCAACGCAATAGTCGAGAGCCATCAACTTTATCATGGAAGATTAATCCAAAATTCCCGATCTGGCTGGCACTTGTCAGTGATACGACTTTATCTAGGGACCTACGCGGTGATGGCACAACTTTCTCCTGTGAGGTTTTGATTATGGATGGCAATAATCATGAGCATAGAAAACCAGGATGAAAAGAGGTGGTCTAATGTGCTGGACTTTGACTCAAAAAAAATAGATAGAGTATTCTTTGGTCACACCTCATATACATAAACTTCATTAGGGATACCGGTAGTTTCCAAACATCTGACCAAACATAGAAAGGTATAACCTAACGATGCATTAGTCAATAAGATGTTTAAAACATCCTCCCTATTAACACCTAACAGCAGCACCACCAAGTTATATTACAAAGCAACATCCAAATGCTAATGTAAATAAACTAAAGATAACACTCAATTCTCTTTAAGTCATTTTGATATACTCACCAAGAGGTCATTGAACAATATATGTAAATCACAAGAAAAGATCAAGTAAAACAAGTCAATGTCATGCCTCGTGAGGCTTTAGATAAGTATCCAAAGTGATTGCGACATAATGCCCATTGTAGGAAGGATGCATCCAGGACAGCGTTAGTAGGATGGTGGTAAGTTGATGGGTTGTTTGAAAAGCAATTGATATAAACGATTGACATGTTTGGCAAGAAGATCAATAGTTTGATTTTTTCATTTTGTTGTTTCAATTTTGATTTTACGCTTCAAGTTTTCTTTTTCCTCGATTGTTGTGGTTGTTTCAGTTTTTTCCAAAGGATGATGGTGACAATTGATTTATTATGGATGATTGATTATTGTGGTTGAAGTGAAATGAGACAGAGAGATTTTTTCAAATATTTGGATGTTTTTTATGTTTTTGTAATGTTTTGGGGTTGTTTTTGTGTTTT
>VDFB02123305.1:0-12212 GCA_007258455.2 Sequoia sempervirens | reverse complement strand
AAAATGGTTTAGACCTTCTCTCCAGGTGTTGCTAGACCGAGGTGGGTATACCTATATGAGTGAGGCAAACCTTGTTTGTGTTTATTTCCTAAAATAATTCATCCACAATGGAAAATGGGAGTTGATAAATGAATTTTATTTTGGTATAGATTGTATAGCAATATCAAGGCTAAAAATTAATATGTTCAATTTAATAGATGTAAAAATGAGTGAAACCTAAATGGTGAAAATGTAGACTAGTGCCTTATTGGGTATGTAGAGTCAAATGAGAAATCTAAAATGAGTAACTTCTTTATGGAAGATACTCTAATTTTTTGGCAAATAAATTTGCGTTTATAACTTGTATAAACATGCAAGAATATGATTACCAAGTTCTTCTTAATGATCCAAATGAGATTCCCTAATTACTATGATCAACTAAAAGAATTTAATCTTTTCTTGAAAGAACAAATTAATTAACCATACAGATACAAGAAGTGTGCACCGATAAATTGAATATAAGCTTCTTATATCAATTTAAATAACTAGAAAATATCAACCTTGGAGACAACTTTAGTAATACTTTCAATTAACACAACAAACAACTGATACCAGAAATACACCACCACATTAAACGATTTTAATTGATATCTCTATAATTTCAATTATGCATCATAGTCTCATAATTGCAAAACATTATAATGTATTGTATCTTTCTCCTATTCGATATTTGCTATTTTCTACCAAAAATGGATATTTATACATCAATTGCTCGAAAGGACACATCCTTTCAAAAATTTCTTATGTTAAAAAAAATAATAATTAAAAATAAGTAATTAGGCTCTATTAAGCCACAAATAAATCTTCAACAAGTGGTCCAAGTAGTTCCGACGCTCACGTGTATCTGTATCTCCCAATGCAGTCTAGATAGCGATCTCCATTTTCACCATCTTTTCATTTTGTTCGCATGATTCATCTAGTGTTGTATCTTTTGTGGTAGTTGTCTTCAGAATTTCTTGCAATATTGATTCACTTTCACCTTTCCACCTATTCATTTATTTTAATTTTCCTCTATCATCGAAGAATGCAATCAATCCCTTTTTGGTGGCATCAATTAATCCTTGCGCATCCCCTCACAATTCTTCAAAGAAGTCTATGTGCTTGTTCACAAGATCATTTTCAGCCTCAATTGCTACGTTATCAGAAACATCCCTCTGGTTTATTTCTTGAAGCTTCTCTAGAATCCTACCATCCATTCTTTTGTTTTCTCGCAATGCAACAAAGTTATGTGAGTATGTTCCCTAGAGCTTACTCAACCAAGTTGTTAGACTGGCTTGTCTTTTCTTAATTACTGCTACAAGTGCATCATATTTCCCTTGAGAATATGCACTTGATCCTTCCCAATGATCTTTTTCTTGTGAACTTTCACCATGAGTGAGCAGCTTGGTTGACTTCATTGTAACTCCTAACAAATCTTTCAGGTGGTCATTTTCTCTCAACATCCTCTCATTATTCATTTTGTACATTTCTCTTTCCTTGATTAACATTTGTATTTGAGCTTTGTTCAGTTTTTCTACATTGATTCCAATCTCTGCAGTTGCCATAGGATCAACCTCCCCAACCTTTAGATTCATAACATGCCCAAATGCTTTCTCAGTATCAATGACAATTGATTTCCTATGAGGTGGATACAAGGCCCAAATCATCAATGACCCTTCATCTAGATTGTATTTTGACCCTGCATATACTTTTGTCAACTTATCCAGGTTGAGCTTGTGTGTAGCATTACTGTCCTTCAGAAAACTATCAAAGACTAATGCATAATTGAGATCCAACCCTGGAAACATCATAACACCAGCATTTTCTAACATTCTCCTTCCCTTCTTAGGGGTCATACCCACCATCTCTCTGTCCACACTCATCTTTAGGTCCTTCAATAGTTGTTCCTCATTACTTGGTGTAACATTATCAACCATTTCTCTTATCTCTTTTCCTTTTTGTTTATACAAGAATGCTTTAAATTCTAGAGAATTTATAAATTCATTATCTGATACAAATGACTTATAATCTATGTGCCTTGCATCTATATCTATACTCTCTTCCACATTTAATTCCCTAGCAAGGCGGGTGTAGTCCTGAGTTCTCAATCTTGACATCTTATTGGATTGACCTTGTGGCATATTACCCTCATATGCATCTTCCCTAGAAGATAACAGCTTTGTATCTTGCAACCCTTGATTATATTTTTCTACCACCATTTCTACTTCTTCAGCTTCCAGGTTCCTGATCATATCATCAAACTGATAGGGTACATGTTGATATCCTCCAAAGTTTATCTTTTGTCTAGCAGAATTGATATACTCTTCTGGATCAAAATTATTTCTAGGTGGTCCTCTTTTCATGTTGTATTGCAGTAGCTTATCAAGAATCAAATTGTACCCTTCCTTTTCCAATACAGTAAAATCACCGAAGCACAATGTACTGGGCATGAAATCCTATTTTCCAAAGGAGCTCAAATTCATAACACTGGAAAAGTCCATCTGCCTAACAATTTCCAAGTATGCAATCTTGTCCGGGATTGTTTTAGGAAAAATGAATGGGGAATCTTCAAATCCATAAACCCTAATCATGGTAGCATCATCCAAACAATACCAATCCCCCCAATTGTGATTAATTGGCCCATTGAAGTCCTTAGGCCTGAGAAACCTCTTTATCTCATCAGATAGAGAATAAGCACATGGATGATTATAGAATTTGTACAATGGTTTTACAAAATACTCCTCAAAGTGTATGAAACAAGAATTAGCAAACCTACTATCCCAAACAACAATCCATAATTGAACAGGTAATGACATACCTTCCTTATCAAATTGGGAAATTCTCATCTCCTGAAGCCACAACCCTAACTCCTATCCAAAATACAACACTACGTGCATCAATAATGAATAATGCCTAAGATGTAAGATAGAGGCTCCACTTTTCACTGCCATCAACCTAGAATCAAGCCCCTTAAAAATGTATGAGGCATAATCAAAAGGTCTAGAGTTATGATATTGAATATCTATTGAAATTATCATAGGCACGATTGACATATATTCTGGGACTTCCATTCCCAATACTTGGCCTACCGAGAAATAAGTATACTTCATATAGGGTTCAAAAAGATCAACATGGAAGGGGGGTCCATCACTATCCTCTAGTGGAATTGGTTTGCCACCCTGTCTAAATCTGTGTAGTGGCAACCTCCAACCTTTATAAATTGTGTCCATCCTCCCAAATTCCCTTTCTAATTCTTCACATATGATTTTCTTATTGCAAACCCCTTCCAATTTGAAAACCTCGCCTATTGCATCTTCTGATATATGTATCAATGGTTTCCCAGATGGGTCATAGATGGCTTTGAGTTTTGAATTATAATGAACGACCAACAATCTCACCAATTCAACATTGACAAATACATTAGGGCAGACCAGCTTTCCCAGATTAAGCTTCCATGGATTACATACTGGTTCAAAACGATTTCTCCAATAGTAATGAAAACTAAAAATTTCATAGCCTCTTATTGGTGTCCAAATATCTCCTATGAGCTTACATTTGTCATCTAGTTTATCCACTTCTACCCTCAGTTGTGCAGATCGCCTGGCTTTAGGTCCAGAGCCATGTAATTTTTCGATAAGATCTTGGATTAGCTTCCACTTAGTGCCCTCTAGCTCAATTTCGGTTTTCTATTTTTTCCCTCTAGGTTGAATACTTTCCCCATGTTTTCTCCCCTTCAATTTTCCTGAACTAGTGGCTTCCATTCTTCAAAAAATGCAGAAGTCAAAACTATAGAAGTCAAGGCACAAAGAGCTTACTGTATTTCACTTGAAACTTTTGAGTCGAAAAATGCCTTGGTTCTTTGTTCGTCCTTCTGATTTCTCCACTATCAATTCTATAACAGTGTTTTCAATTTAATTTTCCTAAATTCATGAAGTTACTTATGCTTCGTGGCACCATTAATGTTTTAGTTGAAACACAAGTGTAGCAAGTTTTTTTTTGAAACTCTCACTGTCACATCATGTAATATTGTTGGTGAGACATTTTAAAATCTTGGGTGATCCTTCTATTAGGGCTTCTACCAATGTTCATTAAAACATTGATGAACACCTTTTGTTTTCACAGAAGCGGCAAGTCTCCACGAGAGTTATTTTGATTCACTTTTATCTTTTTCTGTCGATAGATTATATATAAGCTAAGATGTCTTGTAGTTTTGCAGGCATTATGAGTCTCCACGAAGTTATCCTCAATCTCAAGTATATAAGCTATAACTCCCCACTGATGCAACATGTCATTGTGACTTTGTAAGTCGGGCAGATGTTCCTCTGCTTACTTTGTATCTCGCCAAGATATTTACTTTGGTCTATTTTCTAATCGCTGAGACATAATTATTTTCTTTTTGATGGAACAACACTCGACATGACTCTCATATCTCTCTCCAATGAAACCAATCTCACCGATGATCAAAATGTATCACCAAAGCTTTACAAATACAATCCTTTCGGTATGACATAGGTAGTCGGTAGGACTCCATGAACTCATATCAACAAAATCCTCCTTCACTTTATTGGCAAGACTGGATGGATGCTATGGGACTTCACTCTGATGGCCCAAGTCTGGCCGATATAGTTCTTTGTGCTTTGGTCGATAAGACACATATGTGCTTGATATGACTCACCCCAATGACTGTTTTCTTGCCGATATGATCCTTTTGTCATTGAGAGTGTGAACTGCATCATGTCGATATGAATCCTCAGATAAAATTATATTGGTAAGACATTCACGACCTCTTGTCGATGCACTGAAAAATATTTTTTAGTATAAAATAACTTATGGGTCGAGAAGACCTATATCATCTCATGCTGATATGACTTTATATATTCAAATTCTTGGGGTCAAGTGAATTTTATGGGACCAAATGGTAAATACTGACTAGAAAATGGGCGACAAAGAAAAATACATCAATTTTATATTCATGATATGGGCCTCTTTGGAAAACTTTCATGAGTATAGACAACTATAAAATTTTCAATTTTTATAGTTAACAGGAAGGTTAAGGGTTTAGGGTTAAGGGTGGAGGGGAGAGAGATAGAGGGAATGAGTGATTGAGAGAAATACCTAAGAGAGGGAGAAGGGATAGGAGGGAGAGACTTGAGATAGAGTGAGTGAGTGAGTGAGTGAGAGAGAGACCTAAGAGAGGGAGAGGAAAGGAGGGAGAGAGTTGAGAGAGAGAGAGAGAGATAAAGGAAGGGAGGTAGAGGGTAGAGGTTTAATGGAAGAAGGGTTTAGGGGCTGGAGGGAGAGAGATAGAGGGAGGGAGGAGAGAGAGGGAGAGGGGTAGGGATGGAGACGGAGAGAGAGAGAGGGAGGGAGGAAGGAGGGGGCAGTGGATGGAAGGAAACATGGACAGGAAGCAGGAAGAGGGTGGAGAGAGGGGGGGAGACAGTGGAGTGGAGAGAGGGAGGAAATAGGAGGAGAGAATTGATAGAGAGGAGGGAGGGAGAGATAGAGGGAGATAGGATTAAGGGTGGAGGGTAGAGGGTTTTAAGGGTTTAGGTTTGAGCAGTGGTTTTAGGTTTAGGTTTAAGGGGAGGAGAAGGGAGGAGAGAGAGGACGGAGAGAGAGAGAGGGTGGAAGGAAGAAGGGAAGGAAGGAGAGATAGAGGGAGGGAGTGGAGAGATAGAGGGAAACAGTGGAGGGAGGGAGAGAGAGACCCGGAGGGGGAGAGGGAAAGTGGAGACAGTGGATGGAAGGGTGGAGGGTTTAAGGGTTAAGGGCTGCGGGGTTTAGGGTTTAGGGTAGAGGGGAGAGAGATAGGAGGAGTGAGAGAGAGAGAGAGACCTAAGAGAGGGAGAGGGGGTAGGAGGGAGAGACTTGAGAGAGAGAGAGAGGGTAGAGGGTTTAAGGGTTTTGGGTTTAAGGGTTAAGGGTTAATGGTTTATGGTTTAGGGTTATGGGTAGTGATGGAATCGATGGAGCTTCAAAGTTTTATCCTACCTTATGTCTCTGGTCATCCATGGTGTTTGGGAAAAGCTTAAAGTTTGGGTTTTACCTTTGTCTTCTTGTAAAACACTAGTATTATCTTATGCCTTAGGAAGGATCTATTCAGCCATTACTTTATGGAAGGTTTTAAAACATCTTAAGTCCCATCACTTCGTCTAGGTCTGGCCCCCTTTTGTTTTATCATTTTATTTCTTTCGCTTGACTTTATTTCTCCTAAGTCTTGGATGGTCTCATGCTCCCTCGTTTGAGTGACAACTTATGTCATTGTTTATCGTTGGCCTAGTGATGTCCCCTTATTCCTTTAATAAATGTTTTTATTTTGCAGAGGGACAAGTTCGCATGATCGTTAATCAATCATCGTTTGATCTCAATCATTCCTCGCCATCCCGCAATGACCCCACCACACTGTCTTGGTTGATCGCAATATCAAGGGTGGGTGTCACGCGTCTCATCTGGTGAAGCCGAAGGAATGATGGAAATAATTTGGTAAATTAATCCGACTTTAATACATTATGTAGCGGGTTACTAAAGCATTTGTGAGATGCACATGTTTCAAATCAGTGGAGGTGTTGTGATCTCAGCGGGGAAGATGCTCGATGGTTAATGACAAAGCCAGCAACTGTGTTAGATGAACTAGATTGTCAATGGTTGAAGATAAATGATTTCCCACCATCGTGTGATCACAATTTGTGAGGTCTTTATCAATCACGATATCACGGGCAAGCACCATGTGGATTTTGTTGGCAGCATATAGTATGGTGGGCCCCTTGTTGCCACAATGGAGATTGTGTCAGCTTGATTTGAAAGCAGACATTCTATGATCTGACTAAGGTGAAGGATCGACAGCTAATATTTGAACCTGCATCAAATATGAATGGAGTCATTCGTACAGCGCGCGAGTGAGCTTTAATTGTAGACATGACATCTACTGCCCTGGTTTGATCAAAATAAAGCAACTATTCTTCTACTTTTGGTATCACAAAGCATTCAAAACATCTTTGCGGAGCAGTCGCGGAGCCGAGGACGAAGTCACAAGCTGTTACAACAAGGATTTGGGTTTACACAAGCACAAATCCGTGAGTTCAATTTTTGTATCTCCTGGTTATTTTGAATTTGAATTTGGGGGAAATTTGTTGTGTGCTTGTCGAAGGACTTATTGATAATTCTTTTAGGGCTATAGGTTAACTAAATTGTGGGAAATTGCAAAGTTTTGTTCTGTAATTTCATATTTTGTTTATCCCTAGTCTGTATAAGGTTTGAGATAGCAAGGAAGCCCTAGTTTACTCAAGATGGCACCGACAAAGCAGCACTCTAGCCAGATTGATTATTTAAGTAGAAACCTATATGATGACTTCCTGGATCAACTTCCCTTGTCAACAAATGATAGGAAGAAGGGATTGGTTTTGATGTGAGTAAAAACCCTAGGGGAGGGATTAGTGTATAATTGTTCCAACATAGTCGATGCTAGGGTTCCTCTTACAGGTTTGGAGATGTTCAGATTGTGGTTTGGACAGAGGAATTTTCCTCACCCCTTTTTGAATGGTTGGATGTATGATATGGGGAAGCTAGTGATACTAAATGTGTTCCTTGATGTAGACTTGCTTAGGGAAGTGGCTACATGATATGACCCTGTCACATGGGTAATCAGAGATAATGATGGAAGGGTTTTGTTAAGCATTAACAAAGAAAAATTCCGACAAGTTTTTGATTTGAGTGAGCCTATTATGTACTTGGTTCCTATCAATCTTGAGGAAATGAAGCAGGAGTATGGGAAGTTGAAATCACTCTTCAAAGCTAAGCTGCTCCCACCTCATTTGGCTAGGGCGGGAGGTTTGAGATTCTATATTAGCCCTAGTGACCAGGAACCTTTCAAATTGAATTGCTTTGCAAATCATTTCTTGGCCACTTTTTACTCACTGTTCCATATTTTGGGTTTCAATCCTAACACAGTGATGCTATCGCTTACATGTTCATGGGGGTGCAAATACAACACCCTAACTTCTCTATGAATTATGATTTTGCTTCTTTGTTGGCTGAAAGGATACATGAAGGGTTGTTAAAGTTGTAGCAAAATGATATAGGCACCCAATTCTTTTGGTATTCTATGTTAATGTATATGTTCTTGTAAAAGAATTTTGATTTCTTCTCTGAGAAGATGGAATTAAGGAATTTGGTTGATGGAGAAAGATTGCTAGTATAGATGTGGACTACAGATTTATCATGTAACAAGCAAAACACTAGTTATGTGTATTTTGACAATTGTTTTGCTTCTAGATTGAGAGCCAGGCTGATGGTAAATGTACCCAGGATTCTTGAGGGATTGCATGATTTCCTCAGACCAAAAGGGAGGAGCCCAGAATTGAAGGTTTGCCATAACTAGGGTGACATTATTCCATACCCAGTTAGCATTGTCTTAAGGGTGTACGGTTTTCAAAGGACCCCTCATATATTGCCATACAATGTGCCACCAAGGGTGGGATTTGTAGAGGTTATGTGGCAAATTGGTTGTATCCATGAGGACAACCTTACTGGGAAGGGTAAAGGAACTTTTTTCCCAGATTATACAGTGGTGTCAGATTTTATCTTTTCGAAAGGAGGTTGGGTGCACTTTGGGAAATTCTTTGAAGACTATAATTTGAGGTGTGGCCCTAAGCTACAATATGCTCCTAAGGGTTTCTTTTCCCTTTTCAAAAAAAGGATAAAAGGTGGTAAGTTTGTGCATGAGTTCAACTTTCCTGAGGACTTGATTAGAAATGAATTTGACCTAAGCAAGTAGGAGTTGAACAAGGTGAAGTGGATATCTTATGATAAGCTATTGGCTATTTTGCACAAAATGGATCCAAATTATGATCCATTTTTGGAATTCAATCCATACCATAAGAAAATTGACTTTCTAATGGAGAACTTCAAAGAAATCATGGGCACTTTGAGGACTAAGAAGATAAACTTGGAGTTGAGTCTGGGTATATAGGAGCAAGGTGTCAGGCCAATTGAAATGAGGCCAACATACCAACCTACAGGAAATAGGCCTATTTATAGGAGGAAAAGAGATGATAGCAGTGATGAGGAAGAAGAGGAAAAAAAAGGGAAACAAATAATGAAATTTCCTACAGAACTAGGTCCAAAATTCAAAATGCCTGGGGCAATTAAGATCATTGATTTGGAATCATCACCTGAGGATAGTCCCTCACCACCACCATCCGAGCCAAGCCCTAAGAGGAAAAAGAAAGATCAACCACATGAGGATTTGGTGGATGAAATTGTTGTCACTAATTAGGACATGTAAATTGGTATGCCTTCCCCTCCTCGGCCAGCTAAGTTGGTTCTATCTGATTTGGATATGAAAGGTAAATGTGTGCAAGATGCAAGAATGGAGGCATGTAAGGATTTTCTAGATGATAATGCATTTGTAAAAACTCATGTCTTCTTGCAATTGGTATGGAGAATGAAATTGGAAGAATACTAAGATAAGTGTAAGAAGAGAAGAGAATTGAGACCTAACAGATCAGACCAAGAGAATGATGATGAAGTGAAAACTAAATTAATGGATGAATTCAAGAACATCACTCCTGAGGAAGGGAGAAAGCTATTAATTCAGACTAGTGTTTTGATTTTTCCTGAATGGGACATTGCAGATGTCATAGCTTTTAATGCTATTCTGAATTCCAAGCATCCCTTACAAGATTCTGAAGAAGAGGTCAATGCAGCATTGCAAGATTCTACTTTAAGTGAAGAATATGAGACCTTGAAAATTTGGGCATTGGCCCCTCAAGGGAGAAAACCAAATTTTACTGATATTATCCCAAATTTAAGAGGAGGGTTAATAATAAAGAGGGCTTCAAAGACCTCAACCACTGAGGCCACTAATTTGACTTTAAATGTGGCCAAATTGGCCCAAAAGACTATTGAAAGAGAGGAGGCTGAAAAGAAAAGCCTAATGGAGAAATATAATCTTCTGATTGAGGAATATAGCAAGATGCAACAAAGGAATGTTGAGCTACAGACTGAGGTGGATAGGTTAAGTTACAAATAGATTGGGGAGACATCAAGTACTCCAGGGATTAGTACATTTCCTTCCACATTAGGGTCAGTGCCTCCTACTTCTCCTATTGTTTCCACACCAGGGTCTCCCAATCAAACTCCTTCCCTCAACCCTTCTTTGGAACAAATTCATGAAGAAATGGAATACTTTGTTGATCCTTCAAAGAAGTAGCTAATACATAAAATTGAAGAATTGCAGGCATCTTTGAAGGTAAGTGAGGAAGGAGCCCTTCTAAAACAAAATGAGGTTGTTACTGTTGTATTAAGGCATCTAAATGAGAAGGTAGATAATAGATTGTCATCTATGTATTCTTTATATTTGTTATTATTAGATGTAATAAAGAATATTGATAGGGATCAGGAAATAGTGATACCATTAATTGAAAATTGGATCCCTAGGGCCAATGATTTAGACATAATGTATAAGACCTCAAGGTTTGATATAAATAATAGGCCCCAATCATTCAGGCCTACTCAGGTGTTAGTTAAATCATTACAAGGTTTTCAGACCTTACTAGATGACTTGAGTAGGAAGATCAGGGAGTTGGTGAAGAATTTTGATGATTGGAGCAACACATTGTTACCTGACATAATTGATGAGCAGGAAAATATCAGGTCACTCCAACAGTGGCAGGATCAGACAAATGAGGTCATCAATGATCAAATTAAATTAATTTGTGATGACTCAGATTATGATTTATTGGTGAGCTGTATGGACAAAATCATTAGCACCAGCTTGTTCTTAGAATCTTTTGAAAGGGAAGAAAATTAGGTAGCAATTAAATACACACCTTATAATGTCAAGGTGAATGAGGTAATTAATTTTGATTGGCCAACTAATGAAAAATACCATAAATGGGTAAATAAATATTTAACTGAGGAAGAGTAAAAGGAGTGGGTTGCTAACAGTTCCAAAATCAGTTGTTGCAGTTACAACAAATTCAAGTTTTGTTTTTGGTGGTAGTCTAGGCACAAGATTCTTGAGGTTTTTTGTTGTTGCATCAACCATTCTCAGCGGGTACTATGAACAAGAAGATTCAGTAGGATGATTGATGTTGTAACAATTTTTGGAATATCACTAGGTGTTTTAATTGGTTGGTAACATGTGTACTTTCTATCTCGATGCTTGTTTGCTCCTTCATTTTCTATAAGAAAGATTTCAAGTCCAGAAGTATAGGTTAGCAAGTTATATATTTTTTGGTCGAGTCTAGGTAGAGTTGCAGAGCAAAATTCTAAAGTTCGATGGTTTTAAGGAAAATGCAGTTTAGGTTTTGAGTCATTTTGTAGTAAGTTTTGAATTCATGAGGATTTGGTGTTTTATGACAGTATTGGCATTTGAATTAAAATGATTAATTCAAACTCATTTCTTTCCATTGTGCATGCATATCTTAATTTTGAATAAGATAATCAAGGGTTGTCTCATTCATCTCATTGTTGTGGTGTGTATGATTTCTGTTTTGGCTCTAATTTAAGGAATTAATTAAAATTCTTGAATGGGATTGTAGGTGGATATGTTTTGTATAAGTATTTGATAAGTAGTATTGGGTTAGAATACATGTTGATGAAATTGTAAAGCAATGTTCTCAAGGATCTTATATGCAATGTGTTAAATCTATCATAAACCCTTATATGTTTATGAATTTGACTTCCCCAATGGATATATGGCACTAATCTAAGTTGTACTAATCTAAATGGTTCAGTATTTGTTTGTTTTTACCTAGAGCTTGCTACAAATTGCAAATCAATGACTATTTTATACTGTGGAATGTGTTGTAGTTATCTCATGCTCCAAATAGTTGATATTATTGATGAACAACCAATTCTATTTGGTATTATCCTATTATGTTGAGCTATTAAATGAGATTATCTATTGTTGTTAATGTTGTTTATGATAATAGTGCAGAGGTTGTAAACGCATTAAGAGATCACCCTCCTGGGTCTTGTAGAGCCCAAAGTGTAGGATGTCTTTTTAAAATACCTGTTAGTTGGTCCAGGTCCTTCGAGCTGCCCTTGATTGGAATTGGAAATTCCATAGGTAGATTAGAAGATCAACTTGGTTACAGTAAAAAAAACCAACAGGTAGAGGGGAGAGAGATATAGGGATTCAGTGAGAGAGAGGGGGAGGGAGTGGGAGGGAGATAAAGGGTAGAGGG
>VDFB02123302.1:0-10153 GCA_007258455.2 Sequoia sempervirens | reverse complement strand
AAGAGTGAAGGGAATTAATAATGTAATGCATATACCAGGTCTGACTCGAAACTTACTTTCTGTTATTATGCTGAATGATATTGGAGTGCAAGTCATGTTCTATTGAAATGGCTGCAAGATGACTAGAGGCTCTATGTTGCTAGCAAGAGGTGCTCATGTTGGTACCTTGTACAAGATGGATGCACATGTTCAATGTAACTATGTCTCTGAAAAGTCACAAAAAGCTACTCATGGAGGAAAAGAGGGAAATGTTCCTAATTGTGTAAAATATATGGAAGTTAAACTTCCGATAGAAAAGACTATGCTCTGGAATCATAGGCTAGGCCACATTGGTCAGAAAGGTTTAAAAACCTTGAAGAATAAAACGGTTGAGGGGCTCGAAGATTGTAACCTTGAATTTGAATTATGCGAACATTGTATATATGGTAAACAACACCATGTTTCATTTTATTCCAGTCTTCATAAATCTTCTGGTTAGCTAGATTATATTCATTCTGATATATTTGGTCTAGTGAATGTTCCTTCTTGTCTAGGTTAAAGATTACTATGTATCATTCATTGTGTTATTCAGAAAAAGAACATTTGTTTATTTTTGAAAAGTAAATCAGAAGTGTTCAGTCAATTTAAGGAATTTAAGAACCTTGTAGAAAATTAGACTGGAAGAAAAATAAAATGTTTAAGGACTGATAATAGTGGTGAATTTTGTTCTAATGAATTTGAGAGATACTATAAAGATCACGGGATTAAAAGACATAAAACTACACCTTACACTCCACAAAAAAATGGAGTTGAAGAAAGGTTCAATAGGACAGTGATGGAAAGAGGACGAAGTATGCTGAGTAGTGCTAGCTTGGAGGAGAAGTTCTGGGCTGAGGAAGTTGCTACAACATGTTACTTAATAAACTATTCTCCTAATTCTACTCTTGTTGAGAAAACACCTTTGGAAGCATGGTCTGGTAAGAAGCCCTCTCAGAGACATTCGAGTCTTTGGCTATGAGGCATATGCATATGTGCCAAATGAGAAAAGATCTAAATTGAAGAACAAGGTTGTCAAATATATTTTTATTGGCTATAGTGTTGGCATAAAAGGATACAAGCTTTCAAATCTTGATACGGAGAAGGTTCTATACAAGAAAAGTGTAATCTTTCGTGAGTTGAAGCCTTCTACCTTGGATCTGCAGTTAGAGACAAAGTAAAAAAAACAATAAGGATGTAGTTGAAATTTCTCCTACACTAGAGAAAGAGGAATTGAAAATTCAAAATGTACCTGAAATTTAGGAGAGCTCAAGTAGTTCTGAAAGTTCTGAAGAAGAACAACAACCTCAGCCTCAGCAAGTGAAAAGGTCAACTCATGAAAGAAAGCAACTTGATAGGTATGGGTTCTCTTTGATAGATTCTACTTGTGCCTATGCTTTAATTTCTAGCATTGATGAACCTAGGACTGTGAAAGAGGAATTTAGAATGTCTGATTTAGACTCTTGGTTGGAAGCCATGAATGAAGAAATGGCATCATTAGAAAAGAATGAAACCTAGAGTTTGGTGCCCTTGCCTGACTTAGAGGTCAAACAGATGGATGTGAAGACAATATTTCTTCATGGTGATCTTGAAGAAGAAATCTATATGTCCCAGCCTGAACACTTTGTGGAGAAAGGTAAAGAAAAACTGGTTGGCAAGTTAAAAAAGTCTTTGTATGGGTTAAAGTAGTCTCCTAGAATGTCGTACCAGAAGTTTGATACTTTTGTATTGTCTTTAGGATTTGTAAGATCAAAATCTGATCATTGTGTGTATTACAAAGCTGAAAGTGATCAAGTTCTTATTATTGCTCTCTATGTTGATGATATGTTCATTGCTTATTAATGCGGATGATGATTTTTGATCATAAATTCAATTATGCTTGCTAAATTCAAAATGAAAGATGTAGGTGCCGACAAAGTATATTAGGGATAGGAGATAGCAGGGGCGAGAACGGAGTAGAAAACTTTGGCTCCAATCGGAGTAAGTATATCAAGACTATTCTAGAATATTTTGCATGAATGATTTAGAGTAGCTAGTTGTTCCATTTTGCATGGAGCGAAGCTATGCATTGGCCATCCAAAATATCCCTCTTGAGATGGAGGACATGACCCAGTGTACCTATACTCTGGTTAGCGATCTTATGTATGCAGTAGTACATGCGAGGCGGACATTTTAGAGTAATTAAAATATGATAGGTTTATGGCTAATCACAGGAAGGACACATTAGAGATCTGCGGTGAAAAAAGAAGTATTCGGATATTTGAAAGGGGCACTTTAAAATATGCTTTATAGCGTTACCATAGGAACTTGGTTGAATCGAGAGGACTCTCAACATTCAGGCTATGTGGATTTTGATTGGGTAGGGGACATTGACAACAAAAAGATCCACTAGTGGATATATTTTCATGTTGAATGGTAGTGCGATTGAGTTGGGATGTAGGTAAGCGTGACTATGAGTCGCTTTGTCCACTATAGAGGTTGAATACATGGTAGCTACACATGCTTGTAAAGAAGCAGTTTGGTTAAAATATTTGTGTTCTAACATTGGTTTTGATGCAGGGAAAATAACTATTTTTTGACAGTCAAAGTGCAATTTGTCTGGAAAAGAATCCTACTTTCCCTGCCGGAATGAAACATATAGATTATACAATACCACTTTGTATGAGATATGAGTGGAGATGGAAAGGTCATTTTGGAAAAAAGTTGATACTCTGCAGGAGAGATATTTGCGTCCATTGGCCGAAGCTATTGAGCTGGCAGAACCCCAAAGTAAATTAGTATTGCCAATTCGATGGGCCTCAGTGCCCATGAATGTTAGTAGTTTTGTTGTGCTCTAGAGGTGACTGTGTGATCTTCGTTAAATGGGAGATTGTTGGAAATGTGTGCCTCAATCCCACAGGCTGAAACCTCTAAGAGATCCAAGTTGGTGTGACATGCTTTGTGTCTGGCCGACTAGCAGTTGAAACTTTGGTGAACAGTTCTAGTTGCTGTGACCTTGCTTTAGTCATGCCAAATGTATCTATTGTTGTGACATTATGATCGCTGTGACAATTTATATCTCACTCCGCTCGAGTTGATCTCTTGCCAACGGGTTAGTGTCAAGTGGTGGTTGGGGAGACTCATGGCGATTGGAGTCTTTGGGGTAAAATGGAGGCTTCGCTATGAACTCTCAGCGATGAAGGAAAGTCTCGCTGACAGTATACACTTAGAGTAACATATGGTGGCTCAATATGAAGTCTTAATGATGTGAGATGTCTCGCCAACAACTTTATCTTGGAGGCATCGGGATAACACTAAGGGTTTGCTAAGAACTCTTATCGGTGGAGAGAAGTCTTGCTAACTATTGTTTGGTGCTCGATATGACTTAAGACTTTGGAGTAACGTCTCAGTGATAGCGATAAGTCTTGGTGATAGATAAATACTTCAGGATAACTTGTGAACCTCAATATGATCTCCTAGAAAAAGCGATAAGTATTGCCGACTATTGAACATTTTGGTATAACTTAAAGGTTTGGTATGATCTCTTAGCGAAAGCAATAAGTCTTGGCGATAGTGATACAAGTGATGATCATCGGTATGAGGTCTTGGCGACATGGCAAAGCCTTAGTGATAGCTCTCTGGACTCGATGTAACCTCTTGCCAATAGTAATGACTCTTGGCGACATCGATGGTTGAGTCTTGTGGCATCGGGGAGACACGGTTAGTGTCTCATCAACATGCCAACACAAGTTGAACGCTTTGATCGACTGAAGACTATCCTATGTGGCGTGTATTCAACCAATCAGAAAATCCGAATGGGAACCGCTAGTAGTTGGACTGTTGTGGCCGTTACTGAGAGGAAGTTGGACAAACAGGGGCATCATGGATATACTAAGAGATTGTAGAAGTAGTCTAGATTGAAGGATCGGTTCGATAGATTATTGAATGCATAGTTCAATGTGTATGAGTGTGAATTCTATTATGAGAATACTGTAACTTGAATGTTTCCAATACAAGGTTGATCATTGTGAATGCTATTGTAAACTGACATCAAAAAGATAAATTTGATATCTGTATGTAATCTTCATTAATGTAATACAAAGTGACTTCTTTTGGTGTGGTGAGTTTTTTCCCCGTAAGGGTTTTCCCACGTAAATCTGGTGTTCATATGTGTATGTCTAGTTCTCTATTTCTATTATCTCTTTTAAGTGCATCTTATTTAGATTGTAATTGTAAAATTTAAAAGTGTCTCTGCATTCTTCCCCGAGGTTTTGACTTTAGGAGAGTTGCTAAGTTGTGGATCTAAATTTTTATCAATAAAGAAGTGAAGTTGCATACCAAACTTTGTGTTGGAAAAAAATATCTTTTGACTTGATTGAATTGGCAGTAATTAGTGATTGAGATCTAAAGGGATTTGAGTGGATCTATGTAAACTTTGAGTTACACTTATTACTTGAATTTGTGACATTGTTGAATACTATTGATGAATTCTCTATAAAACTTTGTGCTTATATTTTTTCATGTAGTTTGTGGAATTTTTGTGAAGTATCTAGAAGACTTTGTGCTTCTAATACAATGTTGTTTATATATCTTAAAGGATTCATTGGAGAAAGCTACAAAATGACTTTGTGCCTTCGTGAGCTATTCTTATTTGTTACTTATTATTATCATACTGGTATTCCTAAGTTTTTCTTTGACAAGATAAGAATATTGGAATTACTACTTAATTTTAGTTTGAAGTTGTATTGCATCAAGAACTCAAATTGTGAAACATTGTAAAACATATTCTCTAAAAAAAGAGAGAATCATGAATGTGGCATACCCCATATTGTTATTGTAAATATCTAATTAGTTTTCCCTTAGTTTCAATAAGCAATAAGAAGGTAACCTCCCTTTTCTGAGGGGAGAGATTGTATCTCACACAACTACGGTTGAAATCAAGGTTTTGTAATTTGTTAAAAAGGGATTACATAATTTTCTCCCAGCGGAGCTTACACACACATCCACGGTATAATGATTGAGTCAGGTATCATATGGGAAGTAGGTAAGTCATCCTTAGCATAATGTGTCTACATTAGTAAGGGTATTGATTTCTACTAAATGCATGCTTGGGTGATGTTATATGTTTGAGCTTGTGAGTCCTTCCTCATTTTATTGTGTTTGTTTGTGTGGTTGAATGTGTATTGGGATATATGCATATATGTTTATAAACAAGTGATATGATGCCATAGTCACATAGGTCATGATTATTTGAATATTGAATGAATCATTTGACTATCATATTGATAGATTATATATATATATATATATATATAATATATATATTAATACTATGAGATTGCTATCTTGTTGTATTCTTTTGTATATCGAATGAGTCATTGGATTATCATGTTTCCATTGAATATATATATTTGTACACATATATATATATACATATATGTATATGTAAGCATTAACACTTATTCGAGAAATGTATATATATGTATATGAATGTATATATGCATATTGTTCAATAAGAATGATAATGTGGATGTACACATTCTAGATATCAAACAATATATGTACATGTATCTATGTGTCTAGATATATATTTTTATATATATAATATTGTATTGTATTAAATAGGGACTAATTTATACATATGCTATTCATGGAATAGAAGGAATATCCATACGAATATATGCTCTTATTGATCAAATGAGAGCCATACATACAACATTCAAGCCGTGCCATTAAGGAATGCCTAAACTTAGTATTCAAGCTGATTGTGTTTTGAATAAGGCGCCATATATATTGTGACCTTGAATGAAAAGCAATAAGCATTGTTCTATATAAAGATTACGCGATATGCTTGAGATAACATTAGTTTATAAGAAACACATTTCATATGACTATCGTGAGCACTTCTTAGTATGCACACCATAATAATGGTAATGCTATTTCAAACCGAAGGAAGAGTTTCAGACGCGGCATAATAGGAAATGAAGCCAACGCTTGAGTTTTTAATGACTTTGTCAAATGAATGTTAGAGGCCGATTACATTGTCAATGAAGGCTGACACATAAATATAGGAGTTGACCAATTCTTTGACCACGATAAATGATGGTTGTATGTTTTGTGTAGTGTTGACTACAAAAGCAGCGACCAAGTCTCTTGTCCATACGTGTTTTGCCATTGCAATGGGAATTGAATGCTTGGCATAAGGAAGCCATGGCTTTCTAAAGCTCCACCTTGCATTTCCATTGATATCGATAGTGTTTTAGTTGCTTTCAAACACTTATTTATCATGTGCCTTTGAAATCATCAACCTTATAGAGATCGATCTATCATGCTTAAGCTGAGTAAGTACTTGTATATTCCCCACCTTTTGGTTAAGTTAAATGTGTTGCTATGCATGCATTTTGCTGCCAAAGATCATGCCTAAACTAGAGGCCATGTGATCACCCAGTTGTTGTATCAATAGAGGAATGAGTTCATCTATTTGGGATTCCTTTATAATACAAGTTTATGCACTTTTTTGTGCACTATTTTTGAGCAAGTTTTACATTTTAGTTATATTCTTCCTGTAATATTCTACCAAGTATAGAGAGGAGAATCCTTAAGTATTAGAGTAAGTTTATTATTTGGTGAGAAGTAGCATTTGTCAACTTGAGAGAGAAGGCCTGTGAGACTTTGTTGGAGGGTCAATAACAAGATAGTTGATGTTCTAGAAGTGTTGTAGTCACTATTAGCCAATTGGAAAGCTTATCATAAGCATGAGGATATTCTACTTCTATTTATTCTATGTTTAGAAGAGTTGTGTCTTGTTTGTTTAAACTATTCTTAAATTGTTGCTTGCATATAGGGAAAAGAATTGTTTGCTTTGAAAGAAAAGTGGAAACTATTTACTTGTATGTGCATTGTTTTTAATTACTCCATGATAGGATAGATTGTTTGACATAAGTATTAGTATTATGTTAATACTAGATATGTTTATACATGGGTAGCTTAAGGTACACTCATATCTAGATATTTAATTATACTATAGGATTAGTAAGTTACTCCTAAGTTGTTAAATTGTGAAGGGAGGGAACTAGTACTTTTCTTATTGAGTTTTGTTACCTTAGATTGTTGAAGAGATAGGTTATCTTGGGGAGTATCTTGCTCATGGAGAGGGATTGCCTAGGCATAGATATACTAGCCTTAAGGAAAAATGAGCTTTCCATAGTGTAGATGAATGGTAAACCATCGCTCGATTACACTGAGTGAGAACACTTTGGCCAAAGTAGTGTGGAAGTCTAAAGACTCCATTATAGATAGTGTGATGATGAGACTCCACTGTCAATTCATTATGTGCATATTATAAAATCCTATTCATATAGGTCACAACACTAAGCTTAGAGTGGTATGTCAGATGGGATTATCCAACCAATACCTTCATCAAAGGGTAGGGTCATATATCATTGATAGATGTGCGGGGGAACGCATATGAATTTGTAGTTGGTGAAAACACACTTGAGTGATGCTTCTCCTCCTTAGCAAGTGATAGAAGACCAAGGTTTTGAAAGGTGGATTCCTGGACCATCTATATCTTATGCTTTGAAGCTGGGTGGAGCTGTGTTTGAAATAGTGTACATTCTTTGAATATTGTAAATTGTGAAATTATTATATTGGAATGGAATCCTCATTGTATATTGTTGTCAACTTTGTTCAAAACAATATCTAGGCTTTGGGAAGAATTGTAAATTACTTTGGAATGCAATTACAAAATGAAATTTGTGTTATTTCAATTATGTGTGTAATTTACACTATTGGAAGAATTTTTTTTATTTCTATGTCATGGTATCATGTTTTATTCACTTGGGTTAAAAATATTGAAAAATTTACTATGAAGAACATCAGGATTGTTACACCGACCCCCTCTCTCTCAAGTCACTCCCTCCATCTATCCCTACCACCCCCCCTCTCTCTATTTTTGATCTTTTGATTGATCTTTGATCTCGACCTGACCTGAAATGATTTTATTGATTGAGATCCGATTTTGACGGACTGACCGATTGATGATCCTTGACGATGATTGATCCGATTGAGACTGACTTTGTTCTCGACCTGATTGAGGATCTCGGATCTTCCCTGTGTCTCTTTATGACTCTGGATTATTCCTGATTTCGAGATCTTTTTGATCTCGACCCTGATTTGATTGAGATCTTTGTCGCTCGACGGGATTGACTTTGATCTTTCGATCGATCCTGCCCGACTTTGATTGACCTTTTATCTTGCCTTTGATTCGCCCGTGCCCATAACCCCCTCTCACACTCCCTCACTATCTCTCTAACTCTATATATATTATAATGTAGTACATAATAAATAATATTTATACTATATATAGTATACAATATATAATATATATTATACATAGTATAATATATAATATAATATATATTATATATACTATATATAACATATAATATATTATCTATTATTAATACATAGTATATTTATTATATATTAAAAATACAAAATAATTTAAAAATATTAAATGTAACGAATATATTTTATAAACAGATATCCATTCAGAATGAATATGATCCATTTTATTTGTCAAATCTATATCCTTGAGATTTCACTTGGGGTTGCCTTGGGATTTGGCTTTGGGGTGTCATACCTAGAAAATCAACTACAAAAAACATGTTTAAAAATTTTCCTTAGTTTTCTAGAGTTTTCCTTTGTGGCTAACGACTTTTTTAATTTAAATTTGATGAAACAAAAAGGGTTTATTAAGGAAATTGTCAATTTTCCATAAATAGAAGATATGCCTTATTTTGAATTTAATATAGATAATTATCATTGATTTTTACATGCATTATGACTAAAATATTGATTGATAGGTTGATTAAAAAACGTCTATAATTCTCAAATGATTTCACATTTTTGGAATCTGAAAGATGTGACACATTATATGCTCCCCATTCTTTAAGATTAAAAAAAAATGAATTTCATATTTTTTTGACCAATTTATGGTGGATAGACAAATAAATTTAAATATTTTAAAAAAGTTCTAAAATAATTCATAACTAATTGTTTACTAGCAAAAAAAAGTGGCACATTTGGGCATGTGTCCTTTACTTATATTGAAAGTTCCAAAAAAAAACTTTTTGTTTGTACTTAAGTTGGTTAGACATACACCTTATGTTTGTTATTTTCCTAAACAATTAGTACTACTGCTTTGAAATTTCAAATTTTCACCAAATAGATTTACCTTTTAAAAGAAAACTAGTATCTTAGAAACTACATTCAATTTGTTACAAGTTCTATTCTTACATAGTTTTCAAATTATGTTAATAACCTATTCAAATTTTTATGTCAAGTTGTCTAAATCTATTTTTCTAAATTTTCATTGTCACTTAAAGGCCTAGTATGGACCCCCATAATTGTGCACTAACCCAAAATTCTAGTTACAATAAGTATCATATGGCTGCTAAAATAGGGGCTAAATGTAGCATCAAAAATTGTACTCCCTTTAAGGTGAAAGTACAATTTCACGCTCTATTTAGAACTCATTTTATGAACCTTTCCATTAATGCATTCTAGACATTCCCTAGCCCTAAAATTTCCTATCAACCCAAGAGAATGTGTTAGTACTATCCTTGGAAAATGTTTTATTCATTAAATAACATCAAATTGACCTTGAAAAGTGCTCTCATGTCGAAGAAATCCTGATTATAGAAAACCCTAAACACCCAAAGGTATATAAATTAATCCTAAAAATTCAATTTAAATGAGCCAGCCTACACTTTAATTTATTATAAGCTCCACTATATAAACATGAATTATTATTCCAAAATTAGGAAGAAATAATTAAAATTACAAGACTTTTCCAAAATACATTTATTTTTACAAGTTTTCAAGAAGAATTTCATAATTAATTCAAGTTGCTTCAATGATCAAAGTTTTATGCCAATTGAAGAACATGATGGAATCTAGGTTTTGGAGATATTTTTTGATTCTTTCAAGCACCCAATGACTTGTTTTCATAGTGTTCTTATCTTCAAACTTTGATCTCCTTGTTGCCCTAAGCAAGGTATCATTACATTTTAGATTTTCCTAAGGGTATTTGACTTCCTCTTGAGTTGACATCATTTATGTCATTTAGGAATCCTTCTCTAACACATTTGAGTAG
>VDFB02123301.1:0-18960 GCA_007258455.2 Sequoia sempervirens | reverse complement strand
AGTTCAAGTTTTGCTTCAGCAAGCGTACCAACATATTCTAGCTCAATGGCAGGGCCAAGAGCCTTTACTTTCATACCATTCAACCAGGGTAGTCCCCTTAATCTAGCGCAACATGATGATATTCCATTGGCAACGTTAAAAGGGTTACTAGAGTTTACTGGAGAAGGACAAGTAACACCTTTTGAACATATCAGAGATGTGGCAGCATTGTGCAATGTGCTTCATGTGACACAGGAAAATGTAGCTGTGAGATTGCTGGCTGCATCTCTCAAGAAGAAGGCGTTAGAATGGTTTAGAAGCTTGTCGGTGGGTTCTATAAGAACATGGGATGAGCTTGGTGATGAATTTACCAAATTTTTTGAGGAAAAATTTGATCACCTATCTTTGGTAGAGTAGTTAACAACCATCAAAAGAGCCCCACAAGAACAAATGGTGGACTTTAGTATCCGATTTCAAAAGACTTGGAACAAAATACCTGCTACGGTAAGGCCTTCTGGTGATTATGCATTTTTGTACTATTTAAAAAGTTTAAATAGTGATATCTCAGTCATGATACAGTCCATGGGGGTTATTTCTTTACCTCGGGCTTATGGTATAGCTATTAAGGCAGAAAATAACCTCATTCAAGCAGGCAAGTTAGCACCTAGGTCGCCTATGCCCTACTTCCCTGAAATTCAATCAAATATGTCATTGTAAATGCCATCTTTAGCCCCTTTACCTGCTATCCCGACATTACCCATTACTATGAGTCAGAGAGCGTTGGTTGCAGGACCATCAAGTGAATTGCAAGAGATCAAGTCTAGTCAACATAAAATAGAAAGCATTTTACAAACTATGGGAAATGAGTTGATCAGCATGAAGAAATAGTATCAAGGGGCAAGGCTGAATTTCCAACAGCAAGGTCAGAATGCAAATCAGTCTTATCAAAATCAGGGATATCAGTATCAGCAAAATAGGAAACCCTATCAAGGTGGTTATTAGAGGCAAAATGTTAATCAAAGACCATTTCAATCTTATAATCCAGCACCTCTTAATGTTGTAAATCCAGTAAAAGATATGGTTTCAGCCCAAAATAACTCTGTGATAGAAAATGAATGGTGTTATTCATGTAATCAAGCACATAACCCAACCTCATGCTCAAATGGGGTAGTCAATCAGGCATTTATGGTCCAAAATTCTATCAGTCTACAGCCAGATGCACCTACTAATATACCTGAACAACAACCGGATATACATTTTAATGAGACTGCATTTTTAAATTGGCAAAGTGAAGAGTTATGTGGTGTGAATGTTGATTCAACAATTGCAGCCAATACACAAGCTAAGAAAAGAGCTTTAGAGGTGGAGCAATTCGCTGATAGAAACAAGGGGTCTACAACTGTGGAAGCATCATCCACACCAATTCTAAATGTACCAAAAGGAATTACCGTCTTACCAATCAACGAGCAGCCTCACAAGAACAAAGAACCGACTGCTGCTAAAGTACATTAGAAGATACCTTTAACTGTACCTTACAACATTGTGGACAACATGAAGAAAATGAACATGAGTATGACCATGTGGGACTCCTTAAGCATTCCTAGATAGGAAAATCTACTTAAAGAAGCATTATTTGAATATACAATTCCTAAACAAGTTGTTGTTGATTCCCAAAAGGTCGTAATGGCTAATGATGACCAAGGGAAAGTTGCTAATCCTAGTAGCGAAGGGAAATCTATGATTCAAGGTAAGAACGTGAGACCTCCTCCGTTCTATGTTTCATTGATTATTGGAAAAAATTTAGTGCACAATTGTATGGTAGATAGTGGCGCTACCTATTTTGTAATGCCCAAACAAGTGGCTGATCAGTTAGGTTTAAAGTACAAACCTTTAGAGAAAGGAGTAGTCCAATTGGATGGCTCATCTGTTAATACAGTGGGTCTTATCAAAGATGCTAGCTTAACTCTGCATGCTTGCCCTAATTTTTCAATTTCCCAAGAAATTTATGTGGCAAATTTGCCTCTGTATTTTGGGTTATGTTTGTCAAGAGAGTTTACGGCTAAAATAGGGGGATACCTTTCATCTGACTGGTCTCACATGTTGTTCCGCACTAGGTATGGAATTGAAGTAACCATTAAGTTTGAGTTACTTGCAAAATACAATATAGAACCTTATATTGCATAATTTTTGAACAAGACGAGCATGCTACTGTCTTTGATCCTTGCATTGTTGTTAATGATATTCCTGATATACTTCTAGATGAGTGGGCAGCAGGCCAAACTTCTAGTGCTGAAAGTGACTTGGTGTTAGATGCTGGTCTAGGTAACTACATGTTTCAAGAAGCTAATATAGTGATGCCTAACTTGGTTAAGAGGCCAATGAATGATTGTCATCAGCAAGATGAAGTTTGAGAAATGTATTTTGATGGTTCAAGGAGTAGGCATGGCACTGGTGGGGGTGCATTATTGGTTTCCCCAAGAGCTAAAAGATATTATGCAGCCTTTAGGTTTGCATTTTCATGCACTAATAACACACCAGAATATGAAGGCCTCATTCGAGGGCTGGAATGGACGAGGAAATGTGGAATTAAGTTTCTAAAGGTGCATGGGGACAATGAATTGAGAGTAAATCAGGTTAGAGGCCTGAATGTTGTTAAAAATGATGTTCTTAAATTGTATAAGCATAGGGTTTGGGACCTCATTGAGGATTTTAAGGCTTTCAATATAATTTCAATTCCAAGGAAACAAAATCAGCATGTTGACAGATTAGCAGCTATGGGAGCCCAATTTGACATTCCAAACAATGCAAGAAAGGAATGTAATCAGCAGCACATCAAGGTTATTATCAGGCCTACAGTGCCCGACAACAATGCTAACTAGCAAGTCTTTGAGAGTGATGAGAAAATTTTGCAATTTCTGCTTGAAGAGGACGTGTTTGCAGCATCAAATCAGGATAAAATCAAACAATAATATGGAGACCAGGTACTACAATTAAAGAACAACAAGTTGCCTAAGGGTTTGATTACCTTAGAAATTATTTTCAACTCTAATGATTAGGCTAAAAGTAACAAATCCAATTTACTGGTTCAACAAGATCATTATGAGGACTTAGAAATTGCACCCGAGAGAAGCCTCAAGATAGGGAAAATAAACACTGCTATTGAAAAGCAGTCTCTTCTGCAATTATTCCAAGAATTCATTGACATATTCACCTAGGAATATGGACATTTGAAGGGATTTGATCCACGTCTTGCATGACATACCATAGAATTGGAGCCAACGGCCAAACCCGTAAGGCAAAAACAGAGGCCAGTCAATCCCAAACTAGAGCCATTAATGCAGAAAGAAGTTTTCAGACTTGTAGAAAGTGGGATTATTTTTCCCATCAAGCATACTAGCTGGGTTGCCAATCTAGTTCTCGTCAGGAAGAAGGACAGAGAGCTTAGATTATGTGTAGACTTCAGATATTTGAACAAAGCTTCGTTAAAGGGCAGGCACCCTCTTTCGTCTATGGAGCAGATTGTTCAATGTGTGTCAGGTTCTGAACGTTTTTCTTTACTAGATTGATATTTTGGTTATAACCAAATTTTGGTAAGGGAAGGAGATCAATTTAAAATTGCCTTCACCACAAAGTGGGGCACAATGGCATATAGGAAAATGCCATTTGGTTTGTCTAACGCTGGAGCAACCTTCCAAAAGGCTATGGACATGGCCTTTAACAACTTAATGTATAAGTTTGTCTTAGTATATCTCGATGACATCACTGTCTATTCCAAGAAAACAACAGATCACATTGACCATTTGAAGCAGATTTTTGAACGTTGTCGGGAGTTTGGTATATCATTGAACCCCAAAAATGTGTTTTCTCTATCCATGAAGGAAAGCTTCTTGGGTATGTAGTATCTAGGAAGGGAATCACGGTGGATCCTAAAAGAGTTGCAGCAATCTTGGAGCTGCCTTTACCTCCGCATAAGAAAGGACTTCAGAGTTTCATTGGTCGTATCAATTTTGTTAGGAGGTTTCTACCTAATATAGCAGCCTTGTTAAAACCCCTTACAGCTATGTTAAAAAAGAATGCAAAGTTCAGATGGACCCGAGAAGCAAGGGATAGTTTTCAACTGATCAAGGAGGCGTTAGCTTCAGCCCCAACATTAGTTAACCCAGATTTCAGCAAGGATTTTACCTTGTATGATTTTGGTAGTTTTGATGTAATTTCTACAATCTTGGTACAGAAAAATGTAGAAGGGTTGGAACAGCCCATTGCCTTTTTCAGCAAGGGTCTGGAAGACTATGAGCAGAAGTATACCTTCGTAGAAAAACATGTGTTGGCTATTGTGAAAAGTTTGAAGAAATATAGACATCTATTGTCTCATAACAAAATTCATCTTCAAGTGGCACATTCCAGTGTGAAAGAATATTTACTCAGCAAAGATCTAAATGAAAAATGGGCTGGATGGATCACAAGAGTTATGGAGTATGATGTGGATATTCAGGTTACTAAATTGGTGAGGGGAAAAGGTTTATGCCAGTAGCTGGCTAACGAAGACATTTCAACAACAGAGGATGAACGAGACTTAGTATTGGTTAATGTTGGGATGACCAATAATGAAGCTACTATCTGGTTGTAGGAGAGGTCACATTTTTTGAGAACCAGAGAATGTCCACCTAATCTGAACAAAATGAAGAGGAGGTACTACCAACTCTCTTTCTTCGCCTTAGTTGATCGTAAGTGGTAGGAGGATCAGGGAGAATCGCTTTGTGTTGATAATGATCAAGTGGAACAAATATTACATGAGTTCCATGATGGACCTTCTGGAGGTCACTATGCTGCAAGGACAACATATAAGATTTTAAGAGCAGGCTATTATTGGCCTAACTTGTTTAAGAATGCACATACATATGTCAAAAGATGTTCCAAATGTGCTTTGTTTTTAGGCAAAGAAAGGCTTGCTGCTTTGCCATTGCAACCAATTCAGATAGAGTAGCCGTTTATGAAGTGGGGAATTGACTTCATAGGGGCAATTAATCCACCTTCAAGTGCAGGCCATCGGTGGATTATCATAGCAACGGACTATTTTACACGATGGACAGAAGCTTTGCCCCTGAAGGAAGCTAATGAAACAACAGTGCTGAATTTTTATGAAGACATGGTTTGCAGATTTGGAGTCCCAGATTCTATAATTTCTGACAATGCCCTAGCATTTGTTGGTTTGAAGGTTGCTGATTGGGCATTGAAGAATGGCATTTACTTGAACACAAGCTCCAACTATTATCCTTAGGGCAACGGACTTGCAGAGTCCACTAATAAAAATTTCATTAACATTATCAAAAGGACGCTTCAAAGCAATCAAAGGGATTGGCATACCAAGCTAAAGACTGCTCTTTGGGCAGACAAAATTACCCCTAAGAAGGTGATTGGGAACTTGCCTTACATGTTGGTGTATGGTAAAGAAGCAAAACACTCATTTTCAAAGCCTAAGTTGCCCATAATCTTTTGACATTGCTACCAACCTGGTCCCCGCTTGAACAGACCTAATTCACCTTGCCTTAAGGCAGCATTCTTAGCTAATGGAGTTGTGTTAATTTAGAGACAGGGCTATGAAGAACATGGAACGTCAGCAAATCCTGACTAAGAGAACATTTGATAAGAAAACTAGATCAAGAAATTTCATGGTGGGAGATCTTGTGCTGAAATGGGATGTTCTAAAAAGCAAGCCGGGCCATCACACTAAGTTTGATAACATGTGGACGGGTCCATTTATTATCAAAGACTGCAAAAAACACAATGCTTACCAACTGGCCACAACTGAAGGTGAAGTGCTTCCTATCCCAGTCAATGGGATACACCTCAAACCTTGTTTTGAGGTTTGAAATGTTCCTCCATTGTACATATTAGGTTAAGATTTATGTTTTCAATAAGTGCTTCTGCACTTTAGTTTGATTGATGTTTCATTCCCTAAGTGTTGCTCTGTGCTACTGCAAGAAATAATTCTGGCCTCTGGCTTCTCATACTTTGGGTTCGGCAACCTATTGAGATTCTTTAGGTTGTGGTGACATGTTTGAGCTATGTACAAAGATGTTTTAAATTTTTTGAGTTTCTCCTAATGACTCATTTGCCGGACAAGTTTTGCCACCGGTTTTACGTTTAGCAAACAAAGCATCCAACGCTGTCACTGAAATGCGTAATTACCTCTTCAGACAGGCTCAATCAGCAGGGAATCTATGTTCTAAGTGTTCGGCGAAGGCCAAATGACATTTGCATCAAGGGTTGACTGCATCGGCTGATATTAAGGAAGTTTATTGAAAGTATGCCCTCGACCATGGCACAAACTCATCAAAGAAAGTTGTCAAGACTTTCCGCTATTCACTGACCAGCAAAGGTATTCCATTTTGTTCAATACACCGTCGCCACCCTTTGGGTCACAGCCCGATGTATCTTCTTCGCCGATGTCTCATTGACAAGAGCTCCGCGTTGGCTTCGGGGAATAGCTCTTTAAGGAGGTCTCGGTGATACGTAGAGTCCGGCCGGCTGGCATTTCCTCTCGGCGTTGTCCATCGAAAGATGGAAGGTTCGACGAGGGGAGACATCATCGCTGTAAGGTCTTCCCCGACCATCACAGTCCGCTGAAATTCTGCCCACCGGTTTTTCCTTCGCATGGTCTCAATCGATAGTGAAAGTCTCGCAAGAGGGATTGGTATCAGCCGCATCGTCCCCATCGGCTAAGCAGAGGTTCCACCGAAGAAATAGGAGCTCGGGGAAATGTCTCGACGACTAATGAGGGTCTCGGCGAAAAGAGATGTAAATGGGGAGAAAATGTGGGCCTCACTGTAACATCTCGGCATTTGAATGATGTCTCACCGAAAGGATGATGTCGCTGGTATAAAGATGGTGGTCTCAGCGTGTTCCACCGAATAACGCAGAAGTCCTCGAGAAAGCCAGGAGCTTGGCATGGGGTCTCACCACTGCCATCGTCTCCCCAAATGAAGCGAGCTTTGTCGGAAACAAAAGCGACCTCGTGTAGGGTCTTGTCGGTGGGTATCTAGAATTTAGTATTACTCCGCTGGTGGATTTTGCCATAACCTCCCACTGATCACCCTATCGAAGGTTTATGCCTTCGTTCTGACATCAGTAAACTCTCGCCGATAGTGGTTCACAAGTTTGAGATTGGGGAAACTCCGAGTGGAAGTTTTGCGCTTGGTAGGATATCTTGCTGACAAGCGATAGTCTTGTCGATGGTTTCAAGGATGTCGATATGACTTTTGCTGCTTAATATGAAGTCTCACTGACAGATGTATGCTATGTCGATGCTACAATAGAGTATAATCGTATCGGGGAGACATGACCAGTGTCTCACCGACATGTAATTCTGACTGAATGACCTTTCACCGCCTGGGATCTTGTGTGGCATGTGTTCAACCAATCAAAAAGAACGGCAAACCATATTGTTTTACCGCTTGACTCTGCAAGAAATCCAGGGATCAACAAAAATGAAAATGACACGGACTTGTTCTGAGATCAAAGGGCGATGAAGCAGCTCATGAAAGATGGTGTGGGGATCTAATAGGAAATTATGAAGTTGCTTGCAAAGGAAGTCAACATGCAAAAGATCTTGAACAGGAAGAAGGCCAAAGAGAGAGTAATCCGTCAGTCTTAGGGACAGTTGTGAGGTCTACTGGCAAAAGGTAGATAGACATTAATGATAGTGCTCTAGGGGATTCGAGACAACTCTTCAGGGAAGTTCAAAAGTGAACATAGAGGCCAGAGGTTGGCACATTAAATGAGTTGCAAAAGATCAAGGAGGCAATTCCTGGAGTGACTCTTCACCGACATAGACAGCAGGGAGGCAACATTAACTTCATTCAAAAGATCTAAGGGGTGATCTTTTTGGAGGCCGATATTTTGTAAACCCTAAAAAATTAAGGGGTGACAATTTTAGTTCTCATATATATGGCATTTTTTCCTATTTTGTAGGGAGTTCTTACCTGGTGCTTTTCTGCTTTTGTAACTTGCTCGTTCTTTACACAAGAGAGGCTATGTTTTGTAACTCATAACAGGCATGTATGTCAGTGTTCAC
The DNA here is from genome assembly GCA_007258455.2 of Sequoia sempervirens. Classification (NCBI taxonomy): domain Eukaryota; kingdom Viridiplantae; phylum Streptophyta; class Pinopsida; order Cupressales; family Cupressaceae; genus Sequoia; species Sequoia sempervirens. The sequence goes on along the minus strand of VDFB02123301.1, from coordinate 10,907 downwards.
CATTGAAATCAATGAGTATAAGTGATTTACCTTTTCAATCTCTCTATTAAATTGTGTGCATTTGTATAATTGATGAAACTGCTTGTGAAACTGTATGATTCCTTGTGGTTATGTCTTATTTCAACACCTTTCCGTAGAGAAAATATGTATTTTGCAGGTTGTGAAATGTGTTATAATGCAGTACTCTCTAGTTGTGAAGCTATTTCTTCCTTCTAGGAGTGTAGCCATATGAACCTTTTCATGAAAAGTTTATGCAGAAAACGTATGTGATTGAGTTGTGTTCAACTAAGCTTTTCGTCATTGACTAAATTGTGTGTGTAAACTATGTTATATTTCCTTTTAGTAAATTTTGGTGCATCACCATAGAGATAGTGTTTTCATTAGTTTTAATATATTCTCCTTCTCCCCTTTTCATTTACAAGATCAGTAGTTAGGTGACACCATAGGAAGTCAGCCTTCTCCGGAGGTTGACCTCTATTTACAAGAAACCCACATCTTTAGAGGTCTTCCCATGTTACACTAAGGTGTTGAACATCAGGTTCAACAAGGTGCAATTTCAGGTGATAACAGATCCAAACAAAGTATTCAATGTTTCCCAAATATCCTTAGAAGATTTTTTAAAATCTAAATGATGCAAATAAGGTTTAGATAAACCAAGACCAATTATAGTCAATGCTTTCTTATCTTTTACCTTCCATTTTTGAAGTTCATTTGCATTTGTTGGATTTGGCATTGTACCATCAACAATTTCCCGGAGATCTCTTTCAATTAACACTAACTATATATGTATTTTCCAGCTATGAAAATCATTTCCATCAAACTTTTCATAAAGGCTTAATTTATCCATTAAAATGTGTTCTTAAAATAGAAAGTAAAACTTCCCAAACTGACAATTACCAAGATGTTGTAAACTCACTAAATATGAAGACTTCACAGGGATTGGTTTCCAATATAATGTATAGAGAAGAGCACATGACAAAGCATGCAGATTCATCTTCATAGGGAACTGAGAACAAACCCCAACTTCATTCTTTACTCAGTAGAATTAATTTAAATATCCAATGGCAGCCAAATACACTCCAAGGACAACAAATAAAAGAAAATAAGATTTCAGTAATCGATTAGTAGAAAGCAAAAATGCTCAAACTGTCGACAGGCATAAACAAAACTGATTGCTACGTTAAAATGTTCATAGAAAACAAAATTCCAAAACAACTCCTGATGTGTTGTACCTAGAACCTGTAAACAACATGCCACATCAAAGTCTCATTCTCAGATATATAAAAAAATGCTTAAGTAATCAGTTAATGAATATTGTAAATTTAAAAAAGAAACATAGAGTAGCTTACTGGGATTTTCAGTCAATATTATGCTGCAGAAGATTGGGGTATATAATTTTATTTAAATTTTTAGATGATAATAATGGACAAAATGGAATGCCAAACAATGGAAAGAATGAACACAAGTGGGAGAGAAAGAGAAGAAATGCAGATGAATGATGGAGTCAAAAGGGTTTTGCACATGGTCTACATTGCTCACCTATTGACGAATGCAAGAATGGAAGAAAATAATAGTTGTTGCATGTGGTCCTCACTGCAATACCATTGTAAACACTGCTTTGGATGAAAACAAACAAATGGAAGGATATTAGAGAGAGGTCCAGGAAGAAACCTGCTATGATACCATAATGAAATGAGAGAAAAAAAATGAGATTTCTCTCAACTTAAAAATTAGCCATTCACATTACACTAAAAAATCAATTACATTGCATTGCCTTTAAAAGGCTATTATTCTCGTATAAAACTATTTATAGGAAAGTATCTATCAAAACTAAATTTATTTATTAAATTAAAATTAGCATGTTAATTTATTAATTATATTATGTCATGTACTAAATTCTAACATGATTTTCATTATAAGCTCATCTGGAAGACTAATAGAACAAAAAGGATACAAGGGGGTTCTTTCAGATCAAAAAAGGTAGAGTTGGAATTTTGGGACTGGAAACCAAAACCCCTCTTTGGCCTGCTGTCACGCTTTAGTGGTTCTCTTATGGTCATTTAAAATGCGGGTTAGCAAATATCAAAGTGCATAGATGGAGATAGCCAGGAAAGAATCCTAAAAGCATGGAATCACTTGCAACCTTAAACATAGTCCCTTTATGATATAATTTTGAAGAACAAGAACCTCTATTAGAAGGCTGACAACTTGCTTCCAAACTATCTGAAAAGCTGAAAATGGATAATCCATTATTGTTCAAAGTGTTTGGGAAGGAGGTTTTAGGCCATAGGAAGAAAAAATGGATGAAACAAAATAACAAATGACTAAGAAAATGGGACATCAACTTACATGAATGTCCTAACACCAATGAGGAAATTAAAAAATTATGTCACAAAAGAATTCATGACTACCATGTGGACAAAGCAAATTAGGCGGAAGAAAGCTCACTATGTCAAAGAGTTCAACCCAACTTGGGAGCATGGTGAAAAACTTATTTAGGTGCAGATATTAAAGGTAAATCAAGGTTGCTAATAGCTCAATTGAGGACCGAATCACATCATCTTAGGTGTGAAACCGAAAGGTGGACTATACCTAAGGAAGCGTGGGAGGATAGAATATGCATGTTTTGTAGCAAAGGATTGGTGGAGACAAAATGGCATTTTATCATGGAATGCACAACTTATGAGGATACTCACAATCTGTATGAAGACAATTTAAAGATCAACAACTTGCACGAGCTATTTGATGAAGAAAAGATCAACAAGATTGCTAGTTTTTTGGACAAAATTCATAGTAGAAGATCCAACATCGAAAATAATTTAGAGATTTCATAGTTTTGTGGTTCTCAGTCCCTTAGACTATTTGGTCTCATGGATGATATTAAAATCTCTCATTCATTCATTCAGTGAGATGAATGAACAACGCACTGTCAATGTATCATAAGAGAGTTTACCCCCCTTAAATGAGCAAGAGCACTCAAATCTTCCAACTCACTTGAGGATCTCATGGGCCACGCCTCTAATGACATCATGATCTTGCATGGGCTTGGGGTGTCCTCGAACAATATCCACACTAATGAAAACATATACAGATGCTACTAGGCATACACAAGAACATAAAGTAGAGCCCATTATTGGTGACACAACCCAATATATCCAATGGTGCAACAAAAAAACTAACAATACTAGCAACCTTCTGGGGTTTTGAAATCATGGCAAGTGACCCTGCTAATGTCATTCCCAATGGGCTTATGGTTGCTTAAGTGAGTAGGAGGCAAGCCCGCCATAAAACAATGTGGAATCCTTGGCCAATGGAACCATGATAATGAACAACTCCCTAATGTTGTGTAATTTGCTTGATCCTACAACTCAGTTAGACATCTCATGTTGAATGAACAAGACAACTGAGAGGGGGTGAATTAGTTGTAGCAAATTAAAACATCAAAACCCTCAATAGTAATCAGATCCACATGCATTCATTAAACCCTTATTATGTTAATGTGATTAAACATGAAATGCAGATAACAAAAAATGAAATAACGCCATATACAAGAGAAAACTAGATTTACGTGGAAAACCCAATGAGGGAAAAACCACGGTGATGATTCAGTGACAATATATGGTACAAGGGATCTCTGCCAGAGTAAGACACACTGTCCAAAAAAGGTTCACAGCTAGAGCTCACTGCCACAGAAAGAATACAAGAAGAGAGAAGAGAAATGTTACATAGAGAAAAACTTCTTAATGCAACAAGGAGTCCACCACAATTGCTCCAACACTTTCATAGCCTTGCATGAAATATTTCAGACACCTTTAGCTCACTGCATTCAAGAATCCAAACACTTGAAATTCGCACTATTCTACTCAAATTCGCATCACACACATCACTCGCATCAATCTCGCATCTATATTTACTCTTTTTTATTCTCTCTTGCATCTCACAACATCACCACTCTTATTTATATCAACCTTAACATCAAAAAATTTCTCCAAGGTCAACAACTATTTGTTATACTTACAAATTAAAATTAAGTCGACACCTAAACATTCCCACGGTGGATAGGAATGAAGGAGACCCATATAAATCCTTAATTAGGACCCAAATAGATCCCAACACATCTCAACACGCTTTCACAAACCTCACATATAGTGTTAACACAAGGTTGGCCAATACCCATGCTAAACACCATAAACATTAAGTACACACTTCCTTAAATCAATTTGTAACTTTTGGACAACATAATTCACTTGAACACGATCTAGAATAAACCTCGAGCTACCTAAGATTCATCAAACACTTTATCCAAGCTTGCATCATACAAATGTTTCAACTCAGAACATCCGGTAAACCTTATTCACACATTGACACATGAAACACACACTGCAATGTACCAAATCAAGTGAAACCTTGAAAGTTGAAAGATACAAACATTATAAGAAACTTCCCAAATCCGCATAACCTAAAGCCAAACAACAGAGAAACATGAAGCAAATGCATTTCTCCCAGGCCACAAAAAACATCACTGAAAAACTGGTTCACACACTGGTGAAAATATCTCACTTTGTACAACGATCTAGAAACCCAAAATTTGAATATAACAACCTCTAATAACCTTGAACAACATATTAGATTCGCACAAGCATGGCATCAACACAAAAGAAACATGGAGCACATCCCGAAGCACATTCTGAATGCATGCATAACACTATTTTCTCTAGTACCAGAGACATCATCTCAGCTCATTACTTCACTCCAACTCATCTTCAGACATTGCAACAAAAAGATAGCTCCATGTACTCACAACCCTTCCTCAATATCTCAACTACACATGCACAATTTGCAACATCTTATTTTCCTGTTTTCACCTATGAGCCTATATGGCAGGGATCCCACCGTAATTGGCGTGGTCACAAATTAAGCATCGGGGCAATGTTAAGAACTTAAGTTTGACACCATTTAGGGAGTGTGAAATTTTGACACATCTCTTACCCAATGTAGTTATCCATTGAGCTCTCTAGCTTATTATGACAAAAGGAGAGAGCCCACCTCAGTTGACTTGGATTATTGGACCCAATAGTGCAACTAAAGTGTGGGCTGCCAAAATTCCACCATAAACTAAGCCAATCAATAATATATGGAAGTTTCTGATCATAATTCAAAGGCCATTAGGAGTTGTGCAAACCATAGGATTAAACAAGGATCAAATGGTTGAAACACTTTGACACTAACAACATGCATGAGCATCCTTTACGGTTGCACAGACCGTTGGATGAAATGAGATCCACGACTATAACTCTCCCAAAAGAAACACTAAGAAGTTACTTATAAGAGTTAAAATCATCTTCACAATATCATGGTTCCTTAACATGAGGCTGACCGTGAAGAAACATAGGTGAGAATCAACACAGAAAGAATCAAAGGTTTGGCCCCAACATTCTACAAGTGAAGATTATTGGAAGGATTTGCTTGACTCCCAGTCATAAATTCATTGGAAAGTTGGTCGATCTCCAACATGATACGGGCTTCAATCTCTAGCAATGAGATTATCACGATTCCTGAAATTCCAAATTCGCATAGCCACAATGACTGAGATCCTAAGTCTAATCCAAATTGGGATTCAATCCGCAAGCCCTAACTAAAGTTCTGAACAAGTAACATTATCCACCTAACAAATGTTATATTGGTATTATCAAATCATAGCTAGGATGATTGGCTTTGCCAATATAAAATCCTCACACAAAATTAAGCAGACTAATAGGGCCTTTCAAATAACTCATACGGGTCCAAGCATATTTACCATACAGAAAATGGGATAACCATTAGCAATTTCATGAACCAAATTGCTACAATCCTCGAATTTTCTCTGGACAAAAACTAGCTAATAGACTTAATAGTCTCAACTTGCAGGCCACTGGTTCAATTTCATACCAAAATGTGAAGATTATCCATTTCGCCTCCCTAATCAAATGACCTTATGACAATCTCTGAAAACCTTCACCTCCGAGTATAATGCTCAGTTTCATTTTTATTTGGTGCCTGTGACAAATTAAACAAGATCAATCCCAAAAGTTCATGTGAATAATACATACAATATAGAATTCATTATCAACTTCGAATTCAATAAGCTAGACAAGGGCTTAGATTTCACCAAGTTTTCATCACCACAAGATCAAGGTTGCTAGACTTCCACGACCAACCCAAGCATCCAGTCGACTGTTCCACCCAACCACATCACAGTGGGTATTTAGCTTCACAAGGGTGTGAGAGGTGACAAGCAAGCTTCTGCAACCATTCTGACAGTCCTAAAATTTATTACCCAACCATCTACAATGGCCCTTGTCATTCAACCCCTACAGTGGACGGGCCATTACTATTTCAAGTCTCATCACTCTGGCTTAATCAGCTCATACACATGAACAAGCATGCATTCGCACTACTAGAACATGTCTCAACACCTGAATTACAAGTCTCGGAGGAATGTCGCCATTCTATTGTGCCCAAGCATAGTGAACAAGAACCTCCTTAATGACATAGCAACACCTCGCTATGGCAAAGCAACACTATCTTGTTATTCACCATGACAACCATTATCTAAGAGAACAGCTTGTAACCAAGGCAACACCTCGCTACTTGGCAAGGAACACTCTAGTTATTCATCATGATAGCTAACATTCCATCTCAACCAGGATGACTATCATTTGGCTTAACCCATAGACAACCACAAAGCTCCACTCTGCACAAGGGCGGCTTACACAGCTAGTTGAGGTGTCATGACACAAAGTCATTCCTGTCACTGGCTGGTTCACATGCATTTAGCACAAGACCAAACCATACTTATACAGGATCACAACTTGGACTCACATCAAGAGACTTACCAAAATTCACAGTTCACATAGAGATGTATTCCTTGACACACACACACACTACGCATACTCACATATGCACACATTGCACATTAATAGCAAATTGAATTGCTCGCTAACAACACTAGACTCCTAGCTCGACATACTCATGATAATTCATCAACACCAATGTCTAGCCAGAGCGTATGCATTTTTCAAGGCCTCCTTTGACTCCCTTCTTTGTTATTTATGGACTCTTTCTAGCTCTTCCTACTTTGACCTTTTTAGTTGATCAAGGCGGTTCATTTATTTTCACAAAATTGATCATTTGGAATGTTTCTATTGTCAAGGAATTTATTCATTTTGGAGACCCCCCATGGCATGCAAATATTTGGCTTTATTAATCAGGGGTTTGCTAGTAATGCGATAGACTAGGTAATGTTGCTTCTTCCTGTTCACATGATCTTTTCTACGGTCATGTACTCTCGTGCATTATCCTCTGTTTTGATTCCACTACTGTGTATTGCAATCATTTTACTCCTGCCATTTGAACCTCTTAACACCTAGTTCTTCAACCAAGACCTGGTTATAACGTTTTCCTCTTGTTAGCTTGCTCATGCACCGTCACTCGCTTGGCGATCCTATCTGGCGAAAACGTATAACCCCCTTCAACTTGGTTGGTCCATTTGTTTCATCAATTACTTGGAGACTTGGCAGATCCATTTATTTCATCAATTCCTTGGACACTCTCACAGATATGTTAGGACATCGTTAACACTTGAGCCATCAAATATCAATTCAGAAATAAGAAAATTTAACTCCATATTCAAGACTAGAAGTCCTTAACAAAATTTATGACATTAGTCAGCTAGGTCTTCAAGATTCATGTTTAAGAGCATTTAATGTTGGTTGCTAAAGAATTACTGATGTTTCAATCCTCATCTCTATTGAGATTATGTGGATGTGTTTCTATATTACTGTAAATAAAATAGCTTCTCAGATATGCACTATAAATATTTCAATAATCCTTCCACCATTTATTTCCTACTACTATTATTAAGCATGCCTCTATACCCAATTGTCATGTCTCTTTTTCCCACCAATTCTTTTATTATTATTAATTAAAAATAGAGTTTTTTAACACTTCTTATATAATATAATTATAAAGTAACAAAAATAAAATAAAGTAAAACAATTTCAAATTTGAGTGCCCAAAAAAGGTCCTATATATTCAAATGAGGTATTTCTACAAGTCATTCCACTCATATTTAAATTCTGTTTTCAATTTACTTTGCTAAGTTTTCAATTTTGAATGATTCAGCATCAAGAACGAAAACCCTTGAGAAAAATTGTCTGAGTTTAGGATAAAAACCCAACCCTCTGTTGCTCGGTTATTTCAACGCAGAAATTGCAGCTTGTGTTAATCTAGGAAATAGGTGTTTTTCAAGTTGACATATTGTTGTGAACAAATTGAGATGTTTTATTCGTTGTTCCACTAGGTTCCAAATCATTGAAAAAGATCACTTGCAAAACAAATTTAGAAATCTACATATCACTGGGACTATCAACTAGATCACTGCTCCCTCAAATAGTTTCAAATATCCAAAAATATATCTGCAACCCTAAGTTGTGCTTAAAATACCACAAAGACTCCTACAAGACTCCAGGTCTAAGTAATCACCAAATCATATAGGATTCATCATTGAAGGATAGACAACTTATAATTCAGAGAAGGGTCGTGGGTTTCCAAGCGCAGGTTAAAGAATCACCAACCCAAGTCTACTATTGAATCCAACAAACATTGTGACAAGATTGGAAGAGATCGGTGTGCTGACCAATGCACATCCTCAATCACAAAGTGATGGTCCATCCTCTTCCATTCATCTCTCGTTGCTAGTGATTTATTTCAAGGCAGGTTAACTTGATTGGGAGTTTACCATGCGCATCAGTCTTCAACACTTTCATACGGTTGTTGCTAGAAAACAAGACATTTTTTACCCACAAAGCACAATTTCCAATAATTTTTTGACAAAGTCAAGATTCGTGACCTATCTAGACAACGAGAAAGGTCCACACTCAAGAGGGCCAACCACTAGGAGAATTCCTAGACCATTGAAGGTTAATTATTGTTGTAATGTGTTATATTTTCGGTGTTGTGCACCCCAATACTATTATCATCAATTGAAATGAATATATCAGAATACTATTTCATTGTGACTTGATCAAATTGCTTTGTGGGCCAACTATTTTATAACTTATTATTGTTGTTAACTTTACCCAGTTGTCATCTATATTATTTGGTTAGAACTTTAAGTGTTTAGTTTTTTGTCAAAGTGGTTGTTGTTGTTTGGTTGTTCAATTCAATTAACAATTCAGGGGTTAGGTATATTCAAAATATCTCAATGGTATCAGAGCATACAATCCTACCAACCTATGAGTATATTTGATGAATGTATGTAGTTGAGTCAAAGAGATCAAAGAGCATTAGAACGAAAAAAACAAAGATTGGAAGCAACCCAACAAGAGAATGTTGTTGGAATACAAGGCAAAGGTAAGAGAAACATGACAGAGCATGGGGATAAGTTTTAGGGAGATAAGTTTAATGCCTTCATCTCAAAGCAAAAACAAACAAACCAACTGCTCATCCAAATGACAAATACAAAACATGAATGCTACATGGGAAGGAGTGGAGATTTTTTATCATTCAAATATAAAATTGCTTGAGAGCAAACAATTTGGGGGGTGGACTACCATGCGCCCTTTTTCTCACAAATAATTCAATTATTATTAATTAAAAATATTGTTATTAACACTAATATTATATAATATAAACTAGCACTTGCACCAGAAGGGGTGCAAGGGGTACGCCAATAGATAATTATATGTAAGTAAACATGCCAAGAATTTTAGTTTGTAGTGTCTATATAAGTTTGTAATAGGAGTTTAAAACACATGTAAAAGATATTTCATTTGCATACTATTTGGAAGGCATAAAAGTGTGTTGTATTACAAATTTGCTTATAGCATCTATATGAAAAGAGACGACACAAAGAGTTTGAGTTGTACATCTATTTGTTTATACACATGGAAGGAAAAAATTAGTAGACATACATCATAATCACATTGTTTTTTTTTTTTTAAATACACAATATAGTAAAGAATGTAAGTAGTTGTTAGAAGAAAGAAATGTAGGTGAAGAAATATATTTGCTATATCTCTTATCATTCTTGATTTGAGGAATTTTCTAGATATTTAGATCCAAGTATGAAAGTATATTTAAATACATTTCCTTAAAAGTCTGGTTTGGTAAGCTTGTCAGTTTGCTTGAACTAAGTGTTGTCCACCTATTATTCTCTTGAATTAATGTCAAAGTTATACGTAACTTTGTAAATACAACTCATATATCCTAAGGTGCACGAGCTATCCAGTTGAAGAAAAAATATTGTCAATTTGAAATGTGACAGTTCATCTAAAATAAATGTAAACATCCAAAAAAGAAAGCTACCAAATATTCAACTTTGAGATCAAAGTTTTATATATAAAAATAAATTATGTGGATAACAAGTATCAAACTATAACAAGATATAAAATATACATTGAATATAAGAGTAGATAGATTTCATATTGTTCAGATTAAAAATATCTTATAGCACCTATTAAACAAATAAAATAATATACAACTCCATCCTAATGAAATATCCTTATATCTACAACTCTTATACCTCAAATTCCACATAATATATTCATATCATATTGTACAACTATTCCTCCAATGGTCAACTGGAGCAAGTCCACGGATAAGTTGTGTTGTAGATTTACCCTTCAGAATTAAGTCTCGAGAATTTGGAAAAAAATAAATTTATCCTAAAAGAGTAGGTCAACCAAACCAATTGTCCAAGGGGTTTCTGGATTCTTCAAGGCAGCCTACGTCCCCAATAATTTCCTCATAGACTCAACTTCCATACATATGCGTGTCTGGCTCTTGCTCACCTTTGTTTTAATGTTACTGAGGTAAAAGTTGATGTCTACATACTTTTTCTTTTGTCCAAATTTGTGGTACAAACA
>VDFB02123300.1:0-43102 GCA_007258455.2 Sequoia sempervirens | reverse complement strand
GTGGTACCTTCTACAGTTTTACCTCCCTTAGATGACGAGGGAAAGTTGATTCTCATACCTGAGTCTATCCTAGAGTACAAAGAGAGACAGTTGCATAGGAGGACTATCAAGGAATATTTAGTGAAATGGAGAGATTTTCCAGTGGAGGATGCTACATGGGAGAGCGAGGATATTTTGCAGCATCCTAAGTTGAGATTGCTTGAGGACAAGCAATTTCAGGAGGGGCGGACTGTCATGTCCCCTTCTAGTTGACATCTCTCAGAGCATATGATTAGCCTATTATGAGACCCTCATAGGCTGATAGGATGGATAGAGGTCTTGATGGAGCTTGACTTGGCTTCAGTTGTCAGATTGTTATCAGTTGGCTTTCGTTCGGGCTCGTTCGGACACCATTTGCCCAAATTGCTATTTTTAGCAGTTTTTGGCACTCAGCGGTGCACCCCTGCTATTTTTAGTAGTATGGTTTGGTCATGTGCAAAATCACTTCCTTATTAGTCAGCTTCAGATGGTTCATGCATTGAGCATATATTGAGAGAGATATTAATATTTAATTAGCTTATATTATAAAGTTATAATATTTAAAATATTATAACTTAAGTGATTTTGCTGAAGGGGTCGCCCATCATGGAAGGGGGCCATTTTAATTATATTTAATAATTAAAATGTGATTTAAAACTATTGAAAAATTAAATGAAGAAGTTTAAATTTATTTTAATGATACCTAATTGAGGAAAATCACACTTTTGAAGAATATATGGGTTTTCATTGGAATTCGAGCTCATTATGATATGGATTATTGAAATTTGAGCAAGTCTTCTTCTGGAGAACAAAGTCTAGGATTTCTGTTGTCTACAGACATTGGAGAATGAGCCATCTTCAGTGTTGCGATTCAGAGGCTGTGAGATACCAGCTGATCTATTGCATTTTAGAGAGATTTCTTCATTTAGGAGAGATCACAGAACATTCACAGTTGATTCATCTTCAGGGTTTTTCAGTGTGCAACACATCCATCAGGGATTCTTCAGTAGAGGTGCCTATTTCATTTAGATCTAGAGATTTGGTAGAGGGTCATACTTTATTTAATAGCTTGCTACTGTGTTCAGGCCGTACCACATTTATTACGGTCCGTACCATTTGTGAAAGGGCTGTACTTTTTATCCAAAGCAAATCGCCTTCATTCTTGGTAGTCAGACTTCATAACTAGGGGCGCATATATCACCAGTAGTTGATTCTTCCTCTTGGTGCAAGGGAAAGTGCTCATTCATCTCAGTCGTACTATTTCATGAGGATCATTTATTGCTGCAAATACCAAGTTTTTTCATTAAAATAATGTTGCTTTTTGATTGCATGTTATTGGATCTCCTTTGTAATAAATCCAAAAGATAAATGAATAGTTTGGCAACAATATTTTTGATAGATTCTATCACTTTCAGAATTGTATGATTTTATTTGCATTTATATTGAATTCTTGCAAAAATTCGTATTATATTATTTATGCTCAAAAATCACAAAAAAACCAAAAACCTTCAAAAACAATAAAAACAGTCAGATTTCAGAGATAGTAGAAACAAGGGTTTCTACAAAGGATTGAAGACATGGATATGGAGAAAGTGAAAGCAATTTTAGATTGGCCTAAACTTGTAAACATTGGAGAAGTTAGATAATTTCATGGATTAGCTAGTTTCTATCAGAAGTTTATAAGGAGTTTCAATAGTGTTTGTAACCCTATGACAAAGATAATGAGAAGATATAGGAAAAACTTTAAATGGATGTCCAGATCACAAAGGAGTTTTGAACTATTGAAACAAAATGTAACAGAGCAGCCAATGTTAGCATTACTGAATTTTGAAAAATTATTTCAAGTTGATTTTGATGCAAGTGGAAATGCAATTAGATCAGTACTGAGTCAAGAAGGAAGACTTGTAGCTTATTTAGTGAAAATTTGAATGATTCCAAAAGAAGATACTTAGTTTATGATCAGGAATTCTATGCCATAATTTAAGCCTTGAAGAAGTGGAGACATTACCTGTTGCCTAAGGAATTATACAAATCATCAAGCCTTGCAGTATTTGAATAGTTAAGGAAAGTTGAATCAAAGAAATATGAGATGGTTTGAGTTCTTGCAAAGTTACACATTTGTGTTGAAGCATAGGAGTGGCAAGTCAAACAAAGTTGTAGATGCATTGAGCAGAAGAAGGAATTTGTTGACAGAGATGAGAGTGGAAGTACTGGGATTTGAAGAATTGAAACATTTGTATGAAGATGATGTAGATTTTGGTGAAGCATGGAGAGCATGCAAGGAACCAATAGTGATAGACAAGAGCCAATGGTTGGATTATTTCATTCAATAAGGTATGTTATTCAAAGGAAATATTTTTTGCATACTGAGGACTTCAATGAGGGAGAATTTGATCAAGGAAAAGCATAGTGGAGGTTAAGCATGACATTTTGGAGTGGATAAGACTGTAGCTTTGGTGAGTGAACATTATCTTTGGCCACATATATATAAGGATGTGAGGAAGTATGTTCAAAGTTGTTGAATTTTTCAAGTTGCAAAAGGAAGCAGTCAAAACACTAGATTGTACAAACCTTTGATAGTATTGGAGAGACCCTAGAAAGATTTAAGCATGGATTTCATTTTGGGATTACCAAGAACACAAAGAGGTTATGATTCTATTATGGTAGTAGTGGACTGATTTTCTAAAATGACACATTTTATTCCTTGTAAGAATACTAATGATGTTGTGCATGTTGTTGGCTTATTTTTCAAGGAGATTGTGATATTGCATGGGTTACCTAAGAGTATTGTTTCAAATAGAGACACCAAATTCATTGGATATTTTTGGAGGACATTGTCAAAGAAAATGAAGAAATATTTGAAGTTCAGTTCAACATATCACCCACAAATAGATGGAAAAACAGAGGTAGTGAATAGAAGTTTGGGTAACTTGTTGAGATGCTTGGTTGGAGATAAGAAAAGAAAGTGAGATATAGTTTTACCATAGGCATAGTTTGCATACAATAATTCAGTAAACTAGAGCATAGGAAAGACACCATTTCAAATTGTTACTAGAGTTAATCCTAGAGGAGTTGCAAAGTTAAGAGACATCAATATGGAGAATAGGAGTGAAGAGGCCGAATATTTTGCTAATTTTATGGAGACATTGCATAATTAGGTACGAAAGCATTTGGAAGACATGAATGATAAGTACAAGGAGAAGGCAAAAGAGCACCAAAGACAAAGGAATTTGTTGTTGGAAATGAAGTATTGGTATGTTTGAGGAAGGATATATTTCTAGTTGGTACGTACAATAAGTTGAGGTTGAGAAAGTTTGGACCGTGTAAGATACTTAGGAATTTTGATTCTGGAAATGCATATGAAGTGGAGTTACCAAAGATATTGGGTATATCACTTATTTTCAATGTTGCAGACATATATGAATTTATTGAGGGACAATCAAGTGGTAGTAGTGATGAAGTGGGTTTGAAGGAGCAGTTACCACATCAAGAGTCAGAGGAGATTGAGCAGATTTTGGATACCAGAACCGAAAGAAGCACAAGGAACAAGTAGTACAAAGAATATCTTGTAAAGTGGAAAGGTAGACCAATAGAATATTCATCATGGATATCTTAGGCTGAGGTGGATCATCTTGGTTTTCCTCTTATCCCTAGAAAGTTAGGGACTCATTTTTCTTCCAACCTCAGGTATCTAATGCATGAGCGTCCCTAGTTGTAAAGCAATCCTGTATCAACCAAAAATAGTTATTTTCTTGCATTACATTTAGTAGAAGTTTTAGTATCTCATTCTGCATTTTACCACATCATTGTTTCTCAACTCACGAAGTAGGATATAGCACCTACACATCAACATCTATCACATATCAAAATTTCACATCATTTGTAGTTTTCTATTGAAAGTTATCACTCTCAGAATTTCACTATCTTACCAACCAAATCATTTGGAGCCAACCTATCTAGATTTCTTGGTGTGGATCTATTCTAGATTATGTGAAGCCTAATTGGACATCATACAAGCATATTGGGTTCATTGGGACCTAACTTGAAGATTCACAAGTTAATTCATTGCGTGTGGAGCTAATTCTTTATATCTTGAGGCTAACATTCATATTTGATCATCCATTAGGTTATTGACCCTTGTGACTAATGCAAACCTATATATTTGAGCTTGAGAAGCATATTTATAAGAATTTGTAATCCTTGTAGATCATTCATCAATCATAAGTTATAAGTTAGATATTTTAGGATCATTACAGTTTCACATAAACCCTTTGGGGGCATGTAATAAGGCATGTTGGCCAGTTGCATTGTTGAGGGCCCTTGTCGCCAATTATACATGTAAGAATTTCATATTAATGAAGATTCATGTTTTCATATCAGTTTTATGTGTTATTTCCGCTATGTTGACTCATTTATGCATGGCTTGGTCCGTTCCTTTTGGAACCTTCCTACCGTGACTACACCACATAGCACCCATCAAGGATATCAAAATAATTGTGATATGTTGGGGCATCCTTCTACCTATTGGTTGTTTCATTGAAATATCCACTAAGGTCATCCATGTCCTTGTGATGTGATAAATTATCCTTTTCTATGTTTGTATAATTAGTCCTATGCATGAGATACATCATCACGTTGGTCTTTATACCCTAGTGCATACTCTCTTGTGCTATATCAAAATAAGTTCTCAATACATTTCAAGATAACACCTACATTCAAGAACACTCTAATACTTTCCATATCATTATCCATTATCCACTATCCCATCTTAAGGTTTCTTCCCTTGACTAATTGTTATTATACATGTGTAAATCATTAAACTAATTAATTTTTCTTTATTTGGTAGATTATGATCATTTATTCATCCATTTATTCTATTTTCTATCATCATTTATTCTTTCCTACAATTGTACCATAAAATATAAATTCACCTATAATCATGTTACCATACATGTTATCATAATATTAACATCAATACATACATCATTCACATAATCATAACAATAAAAATAACCAACACATCATGTCCATTATAAATACCTACATTTGTAGCATCTCATCGTTATAATCATAATAAATCCATAATATATATTTATTTATCTAAGAATATATATCATCCATCATTACATAATGTCATATATACATCTCATTATAGATAATCATCCATAAATGCACCATCTATCCATAACATCATAAACATAAGAAAAATAAACATATCATGATCATCATATAATATACATCATCATAAATCACATTCATAATCCATAACATCTCACATATCAACTATAATGTACAAAGACCACGGTATAATTATAATATCACAAATATCTCATAAAATGGAGTAATGTACAATATGGCTACATAGAGCATTAAAAGAATGTATACAGATCATGCCTCTTAGGCATATATAAAAATGCATGAGTAGTAAAAAATAAATCTAACCAGCACTATCTCTTGTAGACCTTGTTAGTGGTGAGGGAGGCCCCCAAGATGGCACCATGGCCACTAATTCTCCACATAACTATGTCAACCTTGTCCCCCTTGAAGCTAATTCTCAACAAAATTGGGTATCCTTTGGCCTACTAACATGCCCTACTCTCAAAGTGACCTATAGTAGGTTGCCTCTCACAAAGCCTACATTGTCTCCCTATGGTATCTCCCCATCTCCACCCATGCCTACAATGAACCACTAGGCCCTGATAGCTCCCTCACCTAGTCCCTCTCTTGCCTCAATCTCTACACATCCACCTTAGCTCTAGCAAGCTAAGATTTCAATGCATCTTGTGCTACCACTATCGTATATTTCCCTACGACTTAGAGGCTACCCTCTCTACTTAGAGATTATCCCTCTCCAACTATAGATTATCTCTTCTAGTACCTCCTAGTATTTCCTAGCCTAACCACCCTACCCCTATACCTATGTATGCATTGTCGATTGTACATATATATCTTTGGCACTTGTTGGTCCATGGTATAATCTCCTCCCATCATCTATATGTTTTTTTTACTTTGATGAACCTAAAGAGCTAGAGCTAATCCTCTTATTGCTATCCTCCATGTTACCCCCTTCCTCCTCCATCACTTGATCTCTCCCCTCCTTTACATCCACCTTCACCTCCTATAAATCCTCCCACTCCTCCTCTCCCCTCTCCTCCTCATCCCTTCACTTTCCATATATGGCATTACACATACTGTATTAGAATCCTCTCTCCCCACCATTTATGTTATCACCCTCCTTACTCTCCCTCTTACCTCCCTTTCCCACACCTTCATGTGTGCCTCCCCTATATTTTTCCTTAGCCACTCCTACACCGATGATTGTGGTAATATTATAATACATATTATTCTTCACTCACTCCACCATGTTGCATATGCAGGTGTCACTCTTGTGTCTACCATTACAGAGGTATCATCCTACATTGCCTTTACTATATCCCTCTAAATCTCCTTAGCTACCTCTAGCTCTATCTATGACCCCCATAATCCCACCTCCCTCATCACTTGAGCAAAAAAACATGATCATATCAACACACCCTTTTGTAGCATGAATCATCATTATACTATGTAGGGATACTGCACCACCAAATAAATTTTCTTTATCATGAACTATAGGTAGTGGTCATCCTCCTCCCAACCCTCGCACTATTGCCATGGTCACTAAATCACATCTATCGAATATAGACCATTGAGAACCCATTGCTAATGGTGCTCATCAAATATATTCTTATATCTTAAGATCCTCTTCCATCCAAACACATGAGGCTCCTTGAAGTCCATGGTCACCTTTTTTACATTGAGATAAAGCAATAAAATTTACTCCCATTGCCCAAATCCATCGTAGTGTAGAGGAGTTAATGCTTGTGCCCCCTACACATCACTAAATGTAAGTCCTTGTATATGTATGCAAGCACCCCATGCAAACTATCATTACTTGTATACCATGTTAACCACATGATCTACTAATCCAATAGAGAAGTATTTCCAACTTCTTTCATGTAACATTATGTAGTAAGAGCTACCATCACTAGAGGCAGTGTTAGTATTAGCCCCCTGTACGCATCTATATCCAACTCCATACCCTACCATAGCAAGTTAGATCTCCCAAATTTTCTCATTAATGCAACATCAAGATATCTTGTTGATGTGTATACAAATGTCATACAGATTGACACCCATAGTATATACCACATGTCCTTGAAAGTTACTATCATCTCCTCTATAAGGAGATGGAAGGTGCTAGTCTCTGATTGCCATTGTTGTACTAGTGCTATTAAAACATCACCTGGTGTAGCATCATAAATTTTTGACCCTAACAATTTCACACTATGTTTGGCTCCCCCTTATGTGATTGAACCTAATCATGCTTAGTATTTTTCCATCTTATTATTGTCTTCAAAAATCAAGATAAAATTGGGAGTTAAAATTAATTATTTATTTAATGACAACTTAAAATTCAAAATAGGCCTGCTCAAGGGGGTATTCACTGTTGACCACCCTATTTTGGCCCAATTTTTAATATTTTATTGTCGACATTAACATATTTGCAAATTTAAATTCAATTGTTAATTATTACGAGAAATGAAAAAATGCATATAAATATATCTTTTTCACCATTTGAAACTAGAAGAAAATTTAAATTCCAATTGAGCATCCTAAAAAGAATTCAAGGAAATTCAAGAGTGGAATAAGCATCATTTTATAACATTTTCATCAATCAAGATTCATGTTAGTGATGCATCATCAAGTCATGTTAGATCATAAGTAAGATTGTTTCACATTTTATGTCCATTCTCCTTTGAGTACTAATGCTTGCGAGATCTGCTATCAATAATCAAATTCTCCTTGTATGAGATGTGCAACATGACTTTAGTCCATCAAATAAAGTAGAGCTCAGTGGTAAGTTGCAACATTTATGATTGCAAGCACTCTTTATCCAAAATCATCATAGCCATTATAGAGGTAGAAACACCAAAATGGGGTTTGACTTAGGCAAGCCCCTATACAATGCAACCCTTTCCTCTCTTTCTTGCAGGTGGGAGATCTGAAGTGGATTTGGAGAAGATTGAAGAAATAACATCAAGATCAAGAATTTAAGCCCATTCATTCATCAAATTGGGAAAGATCAATTATTCATTAGTAGACAAAGTTCTGAAGTTGAGTCTAACAGAGACACACCTAAAAAATGTAACATGCATGTACTTGTTAAGATATTCTAGAAACACTAATTCTTATTCTAGGGCACCCACATCCTTAACTAGTCAATTTGAGCTTAGATTTGAATGTCGGATTCCTCTATCTCTGTCCTCTTCTTTTTAATTTTTAGTTTTTGTTAGACATTTATATGCTATTCTAAGTTTTCATTAATTTGTTGCAATTTCATAGTTAACCTAATTTCCATTTACCAAATCACACAAATAATATCCATTCATATCAATTCAACTCTCAAAACCCCCCAAATGAGACTAAAACCCTGATAATCCATTTTGGCTCTTCCACAAGGATAGTAGCCAAGTGGTCTTTTATGGTCATTTTTGTGTTCCCTAATATTGTAGGTTGAAATTTGTGATTTAGACCCTAGATCCATTTTTTCTACATCATACCCAGTGAGTGTGAATAGTGAGCATCTTCACTATATATTGTAAGACCACTATAATCATCACCTCCTAGTTCACATTAGTGAATACATTGATTAGATTCAACATAACTAGGTGTCACTATTGAGTCACTAACACCTTTAAGCACACCTACATTTCATCCAAACCACATGTTAGATTCCTTATAAATATTCCCCACATGCATGTGCAACATCATTAGTGCATTCATTGATCCATATGCTACACATACCAAAACATGAGAAAATTCCCTCATTTTGTGCATCCACCACATTACTAGAAAATGCACTGCTTTGTATCACATATACGTTGATTTGTGTAAATTCTTCATTATCTTCCCTCCCCCTCATGCATCTATTACATTACTAGTGCATGTACCACTTTGTACCACATATACACTAACATGCTTAAATGATTTATTATCATCCACCCTCTTGCACATACATTTCATTTTTTTATGTGTGATACTTTGTAATGCATCTACCCCTTGTAGATACATTGAAGTTCTCCAAATCTATTGCAACTAATAATGTATCTACTACATGTTGGTATGTGGTGACTGATCATGCTATACTGTATTGCCCATGGTATACTATACACCCTAGCCCCCTGACCTTGCTGGGGTCCAGGGTTGGGCCGGGCCTCGGGCGGGGGTTCGGGGGCGGCAGCCCCCGAGAAAAATTTTCCTCCTACTTTTTTGCGTGATCACCGAAAAAGGGAAAAATCAATGGAAAAAGAATAATCCAATTTTGTAGAACCCAAAAATTTGGAAGCTTCTAAGCTTGGTAAAAAAAGGGGTTCGGATGGGTATTACTGTATGATGAAAAACGCGATTATTCGCGAGATTGTAATAGGTTTTTCACTGGATAATAAAAGTATTGGATGGCTGCGGTTTGGTGGATGTAGCCCAGATTGGGTGAACCACGTTAAATTCTGTGTATGTTTTAGTTTCTCTGTTTATTAATTAAAATCTGCATTTAATTGTTAGATCTGCCATCTCTAACCCTAACACTACAAGTAGGTGCACATTTGTCAAATTGATTTTTTAACATTTTAGTGGATTTACCTTTCCCCAAACTTCTCCCTCACATTTATGACTATTGTGTAATAAATGACTAATTTTTTTGTATATACTGTCAACCCACTATCTAGTGGATGCTTGTACTACCTTGCTCCACATGATGCCCATCAATAAATATACACTCTATTTTCTCTTTGCTACTCTACTAATTCTCAATTGTGATCGTTGTAGGTTTAAGGTAAAAATGTTATTTTGACCCTCATCCTTATATTCACCCTTACCACAATTTTACACCCCTAATCACCAATTTTGCTCCTATTTTGCAATTTCTATGCTATTTTCCTCCTTTGTCCATTTTCCCATCCATTTAATCTTTTGAGAACTCATCCACACTCTTTTTTTCCCACTTGATCTCTCAAGGGGGCATCATCCTACCATCATAATTCTTCCTTTTTTTTACTAGATGGGGCGTGTTTCCACCCTTTCTCATCCAAAAATACTATTTTATTTTTCTTTGAATTATAATTATTTTAACACCATTTCAAAGAGGGGAAAAATTTAGATACCTCAAATTAACACATCATCATTTTAACTCATAAGTTGTCATTTTCTCTATAATTGATTGAATAAATTTTTATTTCTTTGATTAATTATCTATTTTTTACCCCCTTAATAATTAAATAATATTTTATTATTTAATTAATAAAATCACTATTCATCACTATTAACCCAACCCTATTTCTAACACTAATTATCCTACCACCCCTTCTATAATTCAACCTCATCCAATAATTAAATAAATTCCAATATTCATTTGATTGTCATCTTTTGTGCAATTTTCATTAGCCAACTAAACTAAATAAAAAAATATCCCTTAATCATTTGCCTAATAATGATTAATCACAACATTATGTGCTAAGTCCTAATTTGGTACACATGCCATTCAACATGTACACTTAGATTACTTGGGAGCATCAGAAAAGGTCTTCACATCCTTCCAAAAAGTTACTTTTTAATCTCCATCATCCACTTCCTCCAAGGCGAATCTCCACCCTTGATTCCCCATAAATCTTGGAAGCCCCTTTGAAAACCTCTCCAGAAATTCCACTTGAAGGCTTCTCATCCCTCCAACTATCTCAAACAATGAAATCCTTTGATCTCTCTATGGACAAAGATTTTGGCAACCTGAGACTCCCTAACACTTCTATGGTTTTTCACCTAAAAGGAGAGAGATGGGCCAAAATGGGTTATGCCACTAAAAAATAATGTAAATATGGATGAAATATTCCTAAATGCAATAAACTGATAAAGGAAATGAATTATTAATGCAAAATCTAAGAAATGCAAGTTGTTTGAAAACACAGTGGTGTATGCAAAATAACCTAAGAATGCAAACAAACTATAACAAAAATGAAAGAGACTGGAGAGGTGCACCTAGAAACTGGAATGTGATGCAAAGAGGCTTTGGAATCCTATATAATTTTCTGTTGAGGCCAACTAGGATACTTATGCCAAGCTGGGCGACTTAGTTCTATTTCAGGGAGATTCTATCGAAACAAGTTTCAGCCAAATGGGTATCTAGAAATGCAAAAATCACTTTTCAGACCTAGCAATGGGACTAATTCACCACTGATGGCAACTTAGTCCACCTTCAACTTTTGGGAATTTTGGGACAGGAATTTTTAGCTCTCGTTCTGCACTTCTCTTCTTGACGGGTGTCTAATTTTGAATCTATAGAAATCAGGTTGTAAGAGGTCTCCAAGCTTCACTTAGGGATTTTGTTGGCTTGAATGACTTTGATGGAATGAAAACACTTTTTAACACCTTTCTCTTTGAAAAATCTACATATAAAACCTGCAAAACACACATGCAAAGAGGGGGAAAAGGGTTAAAGTTAGTGAATAGGGGTTTGCCTTGGTCAAACCCCGATTTGGTAATCAAACCCTTGAAAATGAAATGAAATAGAAAGAGAATGATGAATGAAAAACATGCAATGCTACAACTCACCAAACCCTTGATGTAGAAATCTGAAAATATGCAAGTAGATGCTCCAATGAAGACTTGATAATGCTTAGATTGCTTGAGAATTATGAATGTATGTATGCTAATGTATGAATGAATGTATTAGATGAATGGGGGTGAAAATGAGAGGAAAACCTTTTATTTATACTTGATTTTACAAAATTTCCCAAAAATCACACATCATAGGCCAACCTTAAGGTTAAGAGAATAATATCCCATCAAAAATTTAAAATAATTTTTATTTTTGTGCCTAGTGAGACTAAGTCACCCCAGGTGGCGACTTGGTCCCTCCAGGGAAATTTTACTGGGTGTCAAGAATTAAAGTGTATTTAATGATGTTTAATGGGATTATTCTCCAAAACACACTTAAGGTCGGTCGAAAAGTGCATTAAGGGGTCATTTAAACATAATAAAGGGTCAAATTATTGATGACAAGCCTAGAAAAGCGTGAGAGTTTGTTACAACTCTTTACAACACTTTGAAATAATGCTTGGTAAGTGATAAAAAGAGGTTATTTAAGTGAATTATAATGAAAAGGTCCTAGAAAAGTGTGAAAGTGGGTTACAACACTTCACAACACTTTTACAAGACATCATAGAATTCTTAATGATTCTTAAGGACCCAAGACCTAATGTGAATATGTTGACCACATTACAACATTAAATCAAGGAAAAATCAAGCCAAAATCACCAAGAGGTCTTGAACATGAGAAATAGTAGAAGGGTTACTTTTTCCGCGTCCACACTCTTTAATCCATCTTAACCCTCCATTAATCATCCCAAAAATATATAAATTGAGGCCTCCGTAAGTGACTTGACATCCAACTCTTGAATTTATTGTTATGTTGATAGTGTGAGCACTTGACATGCTACTCTATACAACATTGATCCTTGGACACACCCACTATGTACTTAGTACATCAAGGAGACTTGGGTGATGGTATTTTATAATACTTTTTCATTATGTTTTGTTTCCTTTTTTCTTAACTTAAGTGTTTCGTATTTGTGAGTTGAATTGGTTAATTTATTGTTTTAATTGGATAATGTATGCTCACATTTATATGTACATAATTAGTATAGCTAGTAGAAGAGTCCTCAATTTTTTTAGAGCACCACATGATTTAATTTATTGATTTTTAATTGGTTTCTCCTCCATGTAAATTCCTTGCAGTCATGCACCATATAACCATTTAGAGCACCTATAGCCAATCCTTATGCCCTAGATATGCCTTTATCCCAATGTGATTATTTTTTATTCATTCCTCTAACAAGCGGTTCATCATCTTGTTCAAATATTATAGGGAAATCATCAACTAAACATTTATCCCATGTTTTACATATACTATAAAGAAGCTTACTATTCTTCCAAGGGTTTTCTAAAATTCTACCCCATTGTGGTGGCTTATTTTATACCTTATATAATTGAAAATTAATTTCTTATGTGTCCTTCATTGCCAAAATAGGTACACCAAATATTATTCCTTCTTAGTGAGGGGGAGGACCTCTTTTCTCCCACTCTTTGTTGGAATCTCCTATTATGTTTTTTTATTTTTCTAATTCTAACTTTAATTTTTCCACTTTTTAACTTTCATTGAATTATTCTCTCCAACATTGAGATTCTATTTTGGTCATTGGCTCCACTCTTCATTATAAGTAGTAAATTATTTTCCATCTATCGTTACTCTAATTTTTGGTTTCTGACCACATGTAAACCATTCTATTATCTATTTCTTAGATAGTGTTTCTAATTTTTGGACTACACTTTTCAATCTATGATCATATTATTTCACTATATCTATCTTCTCTTGTATCATGTCCCTCATTTTATTGGCACTTTCTATAGGAGAATCGGGAGAACAATTTTTTTCCCAAAATAATTCCATTTCTTGTTATATTTTGGGCATAATTTAATATACCATTTGATTGTTGCATATCTTAATGTCTTTGTAAATTCATATAGTCTAGTCCAACCTCATTTATAATAGCTCTATTCCAATTATACTCCTAGATTTAAATATATTCTCACTTACATATTTGATGTATTTACCATTGAACACGTGGATTTTAATCACATTTCCAACCATTCTTATAGGTTTGAAAGGTGTATTTGATTTACCTCTTTAATATTTATGGTTTTTCCTTCCACCTGAATGATCTTTTTTCTTGGATCTCTTTATCTTCTCCTCGTATCTTCTTTGCTTGGTTTTACTCTATTGTTTCTCTAGTCTTTCTCTTTTTCCTTTGTCTCTAGGAAATTGAATTTAAAAGTCTTTGTTGCCTAATATCTAGATTCAAAATTTTGTACATACTCTTTTCTTGCTCCCACTCTCTTCATGCAAGTCCATTATTTCTAGTCTAACCATGGATTCAATAATTATTTCTTCTTTGTAAACCATTTTTGTCTTATTTGGCATGAGGGTTGATTCTTGGTATGGGGGTTTCACCTCTTCAATGTGTCTTTTCATCTTTAGGGATATAAATTTGGGTAATTTATCATTTTTTACTGACATATTTTTTTTTGATACGTGATTCTTCCATCCTTCTTGTAAGGTTTATATTGTATCCATAGCTAACTCCTTGCACATTTCCCTTATATCATCTTCTTCCAAATTGTTTTATTTATCTTGAGATTTTAACCTTCTCAACATCCATTTTAATGAATGTACATTTCCACTTACTACTTTTTCTGAGCAGTCTTTGCTCAAATTCAAAGATTTAACTTTTGAAATTAGAGTTAGCAAACCCTGGAATCCTTTATTAATTATGACCCTTAGTTAAAAAAAATCTAGTTCAAAATATTGTCCTTGAGTAAAAATTCTAATAGCAAAGCACCCTTACTTCTATGCTTCAACCTAGCACTACTAATTATAAACCCTTTCCTAATTGAATCTATAAATTCATCAAATTCCTTTATTTTATATGTTAATTTGGTCATATTTTATTCCACTTTTCTTATGTGGATTTTTTTTAAATAAAATGAGGGTGAAATTTTTTATTGAGAATAAGCATAAAATTATAGCAGAAGGGACAAAAAGCCCCAACACAACATCTAAGAAAATCCAAATTGGGCCCTAAGGAGAGATCACAAGTATCTAAAAGGCCCCCACACCATTCATCCTCCCAGCACCAATGAGCACACAACCAAACTACCTCAACACATCTAGCCTTTCTAATCCTCATGAATAAATTGTTCAAGTTTTTGGTGTTTATGTTGATCAAGTTGACCCCAACTCCAAACAGACTACACTCCCATCTCATTAGAAGCCCATTTAGCCATAAAATTTTCCACTTTGTTCCATTCCCTAGGAATATGCACAAAGGAAATAGAGTCAAAATTGGAGGCCAGGTTGAGAATTTGTCTAGCTAACACGCCTAACCTCCATGAAGAATTCTTGAAATCTTGTTTGTTTAGTAGAGAAACAAGAATCATTGAATCCATCTCACAAATCACCTTCCTCCACCCCAACTCACAAGCTTTCTCCAAAGTGCGGAGAATTTCCAAAGCCTCCATTTGATTATTGGAATATACTCCCATATAAATGGAGAAGATAAACTTAACACAACACTTACTATCCCGTCTCACACCACCAATACTTGTAGCACCAGGATTACCATGAGCAGACCCATCTATGTTACTTTTAAAAAATCTAATGGAGGTGGGCTCCACTTGCCCACCTGATTCACCTTCTTGAACCCCTTCATCCTAGAACCAAGCAGAGACTAGACTGTTGAGGTTCTAAAAAGCCCCAAAAGAGAAAAGAAACTAGAATCATTTAAGGACAAAGGCTCCCTCAGGTCAAACTTAGCCTCGATAGTTTCCTTCTACATACTTTTAACCTTGAGCCAAATCTAGAGGGAAACCTGCTTGCGATCCTAAAAAATCCGCCTATTTCTCTCCAACCAAATCTGCCAGATAATTAAAGGACCTGAATTCCAAGCCGCTACTAGGAAAGAAGTAGAAATTGGAGGGTCCAAATTCACCCAAAGATCATGCAAGGATGAAAAATGAACAAGAGGTCGCTTCCATAAATTCCACCACATCCGCCAAATTTCAGATGAGAATGGACATTAAAAGAAGAGGTGACTAGAGTTTTCCTTATTATTTCCACACAAAAAGCATAGAAAGGGGCTAAAAAAATCCCCTTCTCTTGATATTCTCCCAAGTGGGGAATTTATTAAGACTCAAAATCCACACGAACAAATTACACTTGGGCCATCCATTCTTATTCCAATTTTTTTCCACTAGGGACTCTCCTCCAAATCCCCATGTTTCCCACATAGACCAACATAACCATGAGACATTGTGTTCTTCCCCTTAGGATCATTACCCTAGGTCAGCACATCCCTCCCCTCCAAAGAACATCATGGGTGTTCTACAAGGAGTGTAGCCAAAGAACTTCTCGCCTCCATAAAACCCCCACCAGGCCAAGTAGCAGGGTGTCTCCACTGATACACCGAGGTCCCCACAAGGGACGCGATCTTAAAGTTGTTAACATTAGACCATCTAGCCGCCACAAAATTTTTGCTTAAAGCATAAAGATGAGGGTGAGACAAAAGGATGGGCGGGTTACCATCCCAAGAATCAGACCAAAAGTGAGTAGAATTTCCTTTATTAATAATCCAAAAGAGACTCGCCTTAATAAGTGTGGACCCTCTTTTTAAAGTATTCCAAATCATGGAGCCTTTTCCAATTAATTCCATCCATGGAATTTCCTCATCAACCACACCACCTAGATATTTCTAATTCAAAATACGAACCCATGGCTGATCAGAAAGAGTACACCATCTCCAGAATAATTCAGCTACAATAATCAGGCAATTATGCTCGGACTTCCTAAGACCAAACCGCCACACTCCTTAGGTTTACACACCTAGTCCCAACTCACCGAGCTCCACTTTTGATGATCCAAATTTTTGGCCCATAAGAATTTTTTAGAAAAGGAGTCAAATTCTTTGAGAAATCCCTTGGGAGTTGACAAAGCCATGAATTTGTAAAGAGGGAGAGCCTATAAGACAGATTTAAGGAGATTCAATCTGTCAGCAAAAGATAACCACCAAAAATTCCAGTGATTGACCTTTGAGAAAAAATTATCCAAGATCACCTATCAATACCTCTTATTCATGTTTCCCACACAAAGGGGAATCCCCAATTAATCTAAGGAGGGCTACCAATATGAAAATGGAGAATGTGGGCAATCCTGTTTTGAATCAATCTGGAAGTATTAAAGAAAATGATGCTAGATTTTCCTTCATTAATATTTTGACTAGAAGCAGCCATATAAATATCAAGATCCCTTCTAAAATTAACTGCTTCATCAATTTTTTCCAACCACATTAGTGTAGTATCATCAACAAACTAGAGATGAGTAAGGGAATCAAGTTCTTGGTTCCAGCTCTAGCCCTTAATTAAGCTAGTATCTGTGTATCATCTCAACAGTCTCCCCAAACCCATGGCCAAAGGAATAAAGAGGTATAGAGAGAGAGGATCTCCTTGCCTAAGACCCCTTGAAGCTGAAAAGATAGAAGATGGCAATCCATTAATCAACATTGAGAAGGATGTCGATGACACACAACCCATGACCTAGGAAATCCAGTCTAGATGAAATCTGAAGGATGCAAGCATATGCTAGAGAAAAGACCACCTGACTTTATCATAAGCTTTGGACATATCCAATTTAATAAACATTGCTTTCTCCTTATAAGAG
The DNA here is from genome assembly GCA_007258455.2 of Sequoia sempervirens. Taxonomy (NCBI): domain Eukaryota; kingdom Viridiplantae; phylum Streptophyta; class Pinopsida; order Cupressales; family Cupressaceae; genus Sequoia; species Sequoia sempervirens. The sequence goes on along the minus strand of VDFB02123300.1, from coordinate 25,725 downwards.
GACATGGAATGCACTGCTTCCATTGCCACCACAATCTTGTCAACAATCTATCGACCTTTGACAAATCCCCCTTGTTAAAAAGATATCGAAGAAGCCAAAGAAGTTTTCAACCTTTTTTGCCATTAGCTTACTCATAATCTTAAAAACCACATTACATATAGCAATAGGTCTAAAACCATCAAAGGAATTGGCCCCCTCTTTTTTAGGAATAAGAGCCTAGAAGGTTGAGTTAAAAGCACAAAGCATTTGCATATTATCTTGAGACTCTCTAACCACTTCTAACAAATCAAATTTTAGAATATCCCAAAACTCATGGAAAAACTCAATCAAAAAGCCATCAGGGCTAGGTGCCTTACCTTTCTTCATTTGGAAAACTATGCTCTCAACCTCCTCCAAATAAATAGGATTTAGAAGAAAATTATTCATCTCCCTAGAAACCATTAAAGGAATGCACTCAAGGACATAATCCTCTTTTGCCACCACCATCGAAGAATCCTCAATGAAAAGGGAAAAGAAGAAACTAACAGCCTCCTCTAAGATAGCCTGAGAATAAGAGAGAATATCCCCATGACCAAAAACAATAGAAGTAATTAAGTTGTCATACCTCCGTTCTTTAACAGAATTATGGAAAAAATTTGTGTTCTTATCCCCTTCTTGAAGCCAATCAATACAAGATTTTTGTTTCCAAAAAATCTCCTCTTGCAATTCCCATTCAACAAGAACCCTGGAGAGTATAGTTTCTTCCTTGAGAAAATCCATTGTCATTCCCTCTTCTTTAATTCTGAAAGTGATGTTATCCAAATGAGCCTGAATCTATTTTTTCTCCTGGAAAACATTTCCAAAAGAATCTCTATTCCATTTTTGAGCCTATATTTAACATACTGAAGTCTCTTAAAAAAGGAAAACATGGCAGTGCCAAAGGCAGGCTTCCCTTTAGACCACCATCTCACAACCAACTAGTATAAACTAGGATCACAAAGCCACATGAGATGGAATCTAAAAGGAGGGTTCTTGGGCATGGCAAACTAACTAGAAGAGAACTTGATTGGACAATGATCTAAACCCTTCAATCCCAAGATTTTAGAAGAAGAAGACCAACAATCTCCAACCCAATGATCTGAAACTAGGAATCTATCAAACCTCTTAGAGATGGATCACTCCCCACATCTTTTGTTGTGCCAAGTAAAAAACCCATTCACAAGCTTCACATCCACCAAATTAAGGGTAGAAATATTCCCACACATTAAGGTAAAATCAAGGCCCAAACGATCCACCCCCCCATATTTTTCCTCAAGGCAACAAATAGAATTGAAATCTCCGAAAGGAATCCAAGGACAAAAAGGTGCCAAAGATTGAGTGAATCCAATATGATACCACAACATGACCTTCCCAGGAAAATCATTTGGTGCATAAACATTGGTGAAGAGAGAAAAAAGACCTAAATCAAAGCAAGATGCAAGCACCGATAGAGAATTCTTGCTAGCAACCCACCAAAGGGGGACAATCTTCCACGGGTTCCAAAGATAGGCAACACCTCCAGCCAATCCTTGGGAACCAACACTTTGAAAAAGACCTCTCTTCCAAACCTTGGAAGAAATGTTCCTCATATCATCCACAAAAGGTTTAGTTTCCTGGATAAAAATAATATCAAGATTGTGATCACAAATCAAGTCACGGGGAGCCTTTTATCTAGGGATGCTACCCAAACCCATTACATTCCACAAAATCACAATCATTTATGGGATGAAGCAAAGTGAGAATACAACATATTGAAAACACTTGATTCCACTAAAGATTCACCCATAATCTTCATCTTTTCCAAATCCTTTTTCCTACCCACCTTTGTCAACTTATTTGTTGTCCCTTTCTTTAGGATCTTGTGATAAATTCCCAAATGAGACATATTTTTATTTTTATTTTTATTGGATGGCTGCAGTTTGGTGGATGTAGCCCCGATTGGGTGAACCACGTTAAATTCTGTGTTATGATTTATTCTGTGTATGTTTTAGTTTCTCTGTTTATTAATTAAAATCTGCATTTAATTGTTAGATCTGCCATCTCTAACCCTAACAAGTGGTATCAGAGCGGGTTGTGTTTCAATTATCATCTGTAGGAAAGATCTCACAGTTGAGTGGGAGTCTCACGATTGAGTGGGAGCAATGGCAGACGAGGGTAAGAAGGTTGAGAAGTTTAACGGGCAGAACTATTAGTTATGGAAGATGCAGATGGAGGACTATCTCTATCAGAAGGATTTATGGCAGCCATTGGAAGGGAAACCAAGAAACCCTCAAGTAGCATTATCGCATGAGGACTCCTGGAGATCTTGGATAGAAAGGCTCTGGCAAGATTCGCTTGTGCCTAGTACAAATAGCTGGCTCAATATTACAAAGCAAAGACAACTCAAGAGTTGATGGAAACCTGGAAAAGTTATATGAAAAGCCTTCCGCTCAATAAGGTATTTTATGAAGTGTTTATTTAATATGAAAATGGTAGAAGGTGGGTCACATCGATCATTTAAATGAGTTTAATACGGTCACCAGTCAATTAACTTTTGTAAAAGTAAACTTTGATGAAGAAGTTAGGGCTCTTTTGATTCTATGTTCTTTGCCTGAAAGCTGGAATAGCTTGGTAATGGCTGTTAGCAATTCTGTTTCTGGTTCGAATACATTAAAATTTGATGATGTTGTTGGTGTTATTTTGAGTGAGGAAATCTGTAGGAAAAGCTCTAGTGGAACATCCACATCAGGCAGTGTTTTGAATGCAAAAATCAGGGGTAGAACAAAGGAGAGAGGAAACAATTATGGAAATCGTGGGAAGTCACGAGGAAAATCAAAGGACAAAAGGTCTCAATCTAGAGACAAGAGGGATTGCTGGTACTGTGGTAAGCTAGGTCATCTGAAGAAAGATTGCTAGTCTCGAAAAAATAAAGGAGACAGGAAGGAAGGAATTAAAGAGGCAAATGTGGTAAGTAATAAATATGATGAGGATGCTTTGATTCTTTCCCTTGATAATGCTGACGATTCTTGGGTGTTAGATTCAGGGGCTTCATTTCATGCTAACCCCCATAGAAGTTATTTTCTTGATTATGTCCAAGGGGATTTTGGGCTAGTTTATTTAGGAGATAATGAACCTTGTCAGATTGTTGGAAAGGGAAGAATCAAGATTAAGTTTCAGAATGGGAATCATTGGCTACTACTTGAGGTAAGGCATGTTCCAAAGTTAAGCAGAAATTTAATTTCCGCAGGGCAACTAGATGATGAAGGTTGTGTTGTTACTTTTAGTGATAAAAACTAGAGGGTCACAAAGGGTGCCTTAGTGGTAGCAAAAGGTGCAAAAGTAGGCACCTTATATCTTTGTACAGGTCATACTGTTCCTTCTACTTTAATTGTTATAGAAAAAGGTCAATGTTCAGGAACAGTTGCTGCAGTTCAGCAGGTAGAAGATTATACAGTTGATGTGGACTCTGAATCAGCACTGTGGCATAATAGACTTGGGCATATGAGTGCAAAAGGTATGAAAGTACTTCATTCAAATAATGTTTTACCAGGTCTAAAATGTGTTAATATGGATTTCTGTGAAACTTGTGTGTATGGAAAACAAAGAGAGTTAGTTTTCTTCAAGGATGGAAGCAAAAGAAAGATGAGAAATCGGAGCTTGTGCATAATGGTATCGTGTATGGGGACCAGCCTGCATCTCTGGTTCTCAGATATGTTACATCTTATTAATGATGCAACTAGAAAGGTATGGATCTATTTCCAGGCGTAAATCAAGTATTTAAATTTTTAAAAATGGAGAAGGTTGGTTGAGAATGAGATGGGTAAAAAGATAAAATGTCTCAGATCTAATAATGGTGGTGAGTATTGCAAGAAAGAGTTTGAAGATTATTGTTTCTCTAATGGTATTCATAGGCGTAAATGGTCCTGCAAGGGGACTCCAATTTAAAAATGGAGTGGTCGGAGCATTACAATAGGGACAACAATGGAGCTGTAATGAACTATGAGATTGCATGTTGGGCTGCCTTTAAAAAATGTGGGCGTGAGACTATAAACACTTCTATTTATTTTAATCAACAAAGAGGTTCCTTCTAATCCCTGGGTTGTGGTATTCCGTAGGGAAGTAATGGAAAGGTAAGAAGGTGAGTTATTCTTTCTCAAAACCTTGTTGTGAAGCATTTGCACATGTAGATTCTGAAAATAGAACCAAGCTTGATGCAAAATCAAAGAAATGTGTATTTGTTGGATATGGCATTGATGAATTTAGTTATAGGCTTTGGGATTTTGAAAATCAGAACATTGTGAGAAGCATGGATGTCATATTCAATGAGAAAGTATTGTACAAAGATCTGTTGCTGCAGCATGAGAAGAAAGAAAATGACTATGCAGTGTTGGATGATATTCCAAACAATGATGTTTCGGTGGTTCCTCATGCTGGGCAACAACAACAACAACAAATACCACAAACTCCTATTAGATGATCTTCAAGGATAAGTAGACATCCAGAAAGATTCTCTCCTTCTTTATATACTATTTTGTTAACTGATGCTGGTGAACCAGAATATTATGATGAAGCTATGCAGGTGGATACCAAGGTTCAGTGGGAGCATGGAATGAAAGAAGAAATGGACTCCTTGCTAGAAAATCAGACTTGGGATTTATGCAAGTTGCCTGCAAGTAAAAAAGCTTTACCAAACAAATGGATTTATAGGCTGAAAGAGGAGGATGGAGGTAAGAAAATATTTAAAGCCAGATTAGTTGTAAAGGGATTTGCACAGAAAAAAGGTATTGATTTTGATGAGATTTTTTCTCCTGTTGTTAAAATGACTTCTATTCATATTGTTTTAAGTATTATAGCTGCTGAAGATTTGTATTTAGAACAACTTGATGTTAAAACAACTTTTCTCCATGGTGATTTGGAAGAGGAAATATACATGGATCAACCACAAGGATTTGAGGTCAAAGGTAATGAAAAACTAGTGTGCAGATTGAAGAAAAGTTTATATGGCTTGAAGCAAGCACCTCGGCAATGGTATTTGAAATTTGATAGTTTTATGGCTGAGCAAGGCTACATCAGGTGTAATTCTGACCATTGTGTTTATTTTAAGAGGTTGGATAATGACAACTACATTATTTTGTGTTTATATGTTGATGACATGCTTGTAGTTGGGTCTAACATGGATCACATAAGTGAGTTGAAACAACAGTTAGCAAAGTATTTTTCTATGAAGGATTTGGGGGCAGCAAAACAAATCCTTGGTATGAAAATTTGTAGAGATAGGAAAAATAGAAAATTGTTTTTATCTCAGGCTAATTATGTTGAAAAGGTGTTGCAGAGATTTCATATGGAGAATGCAAAAGCTGTCAGCACACTTTTGCCTAGTCATGTTAAATTGACTAAGGAAACGTGTCCAAAGACACAAGAGGAGGAAGAAAAAATGTCCAAGGTACCATATGCTTCAGCTATAGGTAGTTTAATGTATGCCATGGTATGCACTAGACCAGATATTGCACATGCTGTAGGAGTTGTTAGCAGGTATTTGAGTCATCCTGAAGTTGAGCATTAGAATGCAGTAAAATGGATTGTCAGGTATTTGAGAGGTACATCCAATAATTGTTTATGTTTTGGGGGCTCTAATACTGATTTAAAAGGCTATGTTGACTCAGATTTAGCAAGGGATATAGATACCAGGTGGAGTACCACAGGTTATGTATTTACAGTTGGTGGGACAGCAGTGAGTTGGATTTCTCGACTGCAAAAGATGGTTGCTTTATCCACCATAGAGGCAGAATATGTTGTTGCAATAGAGGTGGCAAAGGAGATGATATGGCTACAACTTTTCATGGAGGAGTTGGAAAAACAACAGGCTGGAAATTACTTGTTTATAGAAAGTCAAAGTGCTATACATCTTGCAAATAATTCTGCCTTGCATTCTAAAACAAAACACATACAGTTGAGATATCATTTCATTCGGTCAGTGTTGGAGGATGGACAGGTCAAGTTGGACAAGATACATACAGATGTAAATCCAGTAGATATGTTTACGAAGGTGGTACCAAGGGAGAAGCTGAGTTCCTCTTCAGCTTCGGTTGGCCTTCAAGGTTGAATTAAAGTATAATAGAGCAGCAGGGTCCAAGGTACTTATTTCCAGTGGGAGCTGTAATTGCAACAATGTTGTCTAGGATCAGTCTCCAAGTGGGAGGTTGTGATGGTGTGGAGCCTGATCAGTCTCCAAGTGGGAGATTGTTGGTATGTGGTGACTGATCATGCTATACTGTATAGCCCATGGCATTATTAGCATGTTCTAGAGGTGTTTCGCATAGGGGGTTTGAAACCATAACAACTCTTGGATCATTATTAAACCCATTGACAACCTCTAAGGTCTCAACAAGAATTGGTTCCTTTGAACTATTATCCTCTAAAGTCCAAGACAAAACCAATTTATGTACAAGAGCTTAGGGGGGGAGAAAACCGGTCCATACCTTGCATAACTTGATCCCCAAGAGTGATATCCTACTCCATTGATTCCAAATCCTCAAAAATTTTGAGGGCATCAAACCTGCTACTGAAAGTGCCTTTTTTCATGGCTTTATTTTGATGAGCAACACCCTGAGCCTTTGATCTACTTTTCACCAGAATAAACCCCTTTGAATTTATCCCCTAATTTTGAATCGGGGCTTTACCCTTTGCTTTAGATTCAAATTCCTTTCACTCAGTCTGAGGATGAGGACTGCTACCTCTTGATTTGGGACAATTCCTTTGTAGGTGGCCATACTCATGACAAAATCTACACCGGAAAGGTAATGCTTCATAATCAACCTATTGGATCCATCTCATATCCCCCAATCTAATCTCAATAGCCTCTGGCAATGCAATATTTAGGTTTATTTCCACACAAATTCGAGCAAAGGTGGTCACCCTATGGTTGAGGGTTTGATGAGAGGGTCCCAATGGTTTCCCCAAAACAGTAGCAATAGAATGGAAAACATCTTTTTGCTAATACTCCATTGGAAGTTGAGGCAACCGAACCCACACAGATATCTTTGATGAAAGATCTTCAAAAGGGTCAAACCCCAAATGTCATGGCTTAATAAAGAGCCTTCCTGATTGTAAAAATACAAGTCACCTTCAAAAACCATATTTCAATCCACAAGCCTTGAAAACACTACAAAAAAGTAACCATTCACCCCCAAGATGATCTTCATATCCCCCTTTGGGTTCCAATTTGTCTATGCCCAAGCCTCCAAAAATGGAAATGAAACATGGACTCACATGAACTTGCAGATTAGAGCATGCTCTGCCAAATACATAACATCTTCTACTATATCTTCAGGTTTGATCACCACAACAGGGTGCTCTTTACTTCTTTCCAAGCAACCTGTTGGTATTGATTTCATTTCTGCAAAACAGTTAAGTCTTGATTCTTCTGTCACACACAAAAGAAAGTTCACAGCATCACCGTGCCCCGAGGAAGAAGCATCTAAATTTAATGCAATATATTTAAAAGACAACCGAGATCGGTCCCCCAGACCCCCAGATGGATCCATGTAGCCAGTAGCCCCAATACACCACAACACATACCCACCACAAAAACTAATTCAAAAAAATCAAGGAAGAAAAAATGATTGTAGATCCCAGCTTAAACCTCCACCTGATTTATATGCACCAAGGTCACACTCAACAGGGAAAAGAAGAGGTGATAGAGGCACATGCAATGGCCTTTGCGACTAGCAAGTGGCAAAGCCAGTCTCTCAAGGCTGCGCGGGTTACACAACTTCTTATGTGGATATTTAATTTCTCAATTTTTTTGTTATTATTTGGTAGTACAATAACCATGTCCCTTTGTTGGAAAAAACACATTATTTTTGCTAGTAGCCCTCTTGGTATGCTCTATAGAGGTTTATTTGGCCTTCTCCATCCCTTTGCAACATATTTATTTTCATTCCTAGGTTTGTTTCAACCTCTTTTCTTCTTCCATGTGCATTTGTAAGCCATATTGATTTATTAAAAAAATTCCCTTAACCTTTTTCTATCTACCTTTGCCATATGAATTTTTTATTTGGTATTTGATTAATCCTTTTTGTTAGTGTAATTAACTATTTATTACACTAGCATAAGTTAACTTAGGTCTTGCATTAATTTATTCCTAGGTTGCATAAATTAGAAAATCATCAATAATAGGGTAAATCCCCTTTCCATGTTTGTACGAGATAATATTCCTTCTAGAAGATGAGTTGTCCTTCTAGAACTTATCCCAATCTTTTATCATTTCCTAGTTAGGGTTCACATGTTGTCACATGTTGTTAGATCAAGACACATGGCAACATCATATTGCATCTTTCACATCACTCTTTCCTATATATTCAAGGCATGTGTACATTTGTAATCATATTCTAGATCAATAGCAATCTCCATTTGCATGCTCTTAGTTGCAACACTTTTTGTGCGATTGAATTTCTTCTTGGAAAAGGTCCTCCATTGAAGACTACAACTTCTTTAGGGACATTTTACATCTATCATTTCAATATGGTATCAAAGCCATTCCATTGAGAGTTCATCCCAGGATCAAGAAAGTTGGGCTAAAGAGATTCATTGCAGGCTTGAAAGTTTCCATTGTAAGCTACTTCACTCCACCCAGGGACCAAGCTGATTTATGAAGCATATTGATTCAAATCCGAGCTCACTATTCTCTTTAGAAGGCCTCAAAACCCTAGGATCACCTATTCATTCATCAAAATCGGATTGATCAACCCGAAATCCATTAGAGGTATTTTAGGGTTTGCAAAATCAACTTGTATGATTCGTACAAATTTGCAGTAAAAAAAAATCCCTTGCAGTTGTCCTCTGTGGAAAAAAAAAATAGTTGCAGGCCATTTTAATTTTCAGAAAAAATCAGGGCTCGATTTATTTTGGCAAAAAAATTATATTTGGGCTTTTCTATAGTTTGCAGAAAAAAATATTAGATCAACCTCCATTTAATTTACCGGTTGGCATTCAGCATATCAGATTTGTTTCATATATTTTTTGCAGACTATATAATTTCAGGCTATATTTATAATCTCCATCAGTATTATATTACTTAGTCGACATTTAAAATATTATCAATTTTGTGGGTTTATTTTATTTTAGTTGGCATATATCTATTTTCTTGGTTTTTAATTGCTAATTAGCAATATTAAAAATTTTAAAAAAAATAAAATTTGTCGGCTCATTCAATCAAATCTACAGATATTTTTCTTTTGTTAGCTGCATTAAAAGGTGGAAGGTATTGGGCATGTCACATCCCAACTTCCCGTCACATCCATCCGGCTGATCTCCGACCATCGTCACTACCGGCTCATTGACTTTGGCCATCAACATTGTTCCTCGTCAAATATTTCCTTCATTGACCATTAGAGTTCTTAACACCCATGTGTGTTGCCTCAGTTCCATCAACAACCAAGGGGGGCACTCTATCCAAGTGGCACCACCAATCGCCAACTGTCACTCCACCTGTGATATCAGCCCCGCCGCCACCAGGGGTGGTGGCATTTTATTTTTTGCCAGCTCAAGTGTCGAGGTCACATCAAGAACCAAGAGCTAAGCTCAGAGGGCCTTATTTTTTGCCCCTAATTAGCCTATAGAGTGACTAATCTAGACCTTTTTTCGTTATTTCATAACTTTTACCCAAGTTATCAAAATTCAACAAATGAGATACTGTCGAAAAGACATTTTGGTCTACTTTCCAGTGGTGACATTTGTTCTGTAGAATTTTGTTTTTAGAAAAATCTACACTCAACTGAAGTCAAAACCCTAGTGTGGACTTAAAGGATCATATCTTCACAACCATTTATCAAATTTCAATGATTCCAGTGGCATCAGGAAGGTATTATAGAGCTTTTTTCATCAGTTTAGTCACTTTGATCAGTTTTAGCTCTAAGTACTCTTGCATTGATTTTGTTCAATCTAGTGCATTTGTTCAATAACTTGAATATCCCGAAGCTTGGGAAAAGGTTTTTTGATTTTGGTGGCATCACTTCAATTGCATATCATATTTGAAAGTTTCTATTTGTTGTTGAAGGTCATTGTCTTTGTATTTTTGGAGAAATTTCATAGTACATTATGGGGCTTGCATATACTCCTTATGTGGTTATGTTGTACAAGGGAAACTATAAAAAATGGCGAGATTGGATCATCCACCATCTCCAATAACTTGATTTATTGCCACATCTATATGGTATAGTTCCCCATCCAAGTGAAGGTATTCATGAACTTGCTTGGAGTTGCAACAAATTCACTGTCTTGGAGACCATTTCAATGCAAGTTGATTGTGATGTTTTGGATTCTATTGATCATTTTGATTGTCCTCATATCCTTTGGAATAAGCTTTGGGACCTATATGGAGATTCAGATACTCCACCTTTCCCCGATGATCATGATTCAGAATGTCATTCCTCAGATCAAGTACCCCATGATGATATTACTATGCAGGACATTGTTTATTTAAACTACCTTGAATCTTCTGAAGAGGTTGAAAAGGCTTCTTTAGATGTTCCTTCTTCTCCATTAGAGACTATTGGTATCCCTTCACATTCAATGATTCCTTGTCCATATTCATTAATTGAGGCTTCCATCATCTCCATTCATTAGGACACATTCAGTTTTCCAAACTTGACATCACAGGATGGCCTTGTTTCAAGGATTATTGACTTGGCTATTTCTACAGGTTTGGAGGATATTCTTGATGGGATATCACTCCTCTATTCATATCCTACTTTGGAGAGTTCTCTTGAGTCTCCTCATCCCTTTGTCTCAACCTTGATTGGAGATCCAGAGAATACCTTGGAGGCACTTTTTTTCTCTTCAAATATTTCATAAATGAGACTTCTTCCCTCTCATTCCATTTAGGAGTTGGAGTTTTTTCAGCATCTACCATTGGATTTTCTTCTTCCTATCAAGAGACATGTGGTTTGGACATCTTTGTTGCTTTAGAATTCTTTCAGTGGCTTTGAGGACATTTCATTCTGGGGGGATAATCTAGTCTCCATCACATTCATTGTATCATTGTCTTTGGATCTAGTTCAGCATCAGTTTCCACATCATCCTGGTTTGTCACCTTCTTCATTGATTGGGATTATGGAATCTTCATCTTCATCAGGAAAGGAGACGCATGAGTAGAGTTCAGAGACTTCATCAACATCCAACTTCATTCTCCCTTCCTTTAATTCCTATCTGGGATGGGAAGCATCTCTGCACTTGCACTTGGTTTTGTTTCTTCCAAAAGGGAGACAAGTTGTTTGTTGACATTGGATCATGTTTTGTCTTCAAACACTTACCATTTTTGTAGTGATCAAATATACTAGGGGGGCTATATAGTCTCTCTATTTCCCTCCTATGGGGGGATATTGATTGTATTGTATCCATGTAATAGATGGTGTACTTGGAGGGTATTTGGGAGTCCTCCATCCTTCCCATCCTTTCTCACTTTTTTTCATTTCATCTCCTTTTTGGAGAGGGTTTTTCCCTTTTCTCCGTTTGTGGGAGATTAGTTTCATTTTCATTCTCATTTGTAAATGGCTACCTAAAATGGCCATGTAGTAGCCAGGACCCATCATCCATCAACAATAATGAGGTAATTTCCCTTTCCATGTTTGTAGGAGATAAGATTCCTTCTAGAAGATGAGTTGTCCTTCTAGAACTTATCTCAATATTTTATCATTTCCTATGTAGGGTTCACATGTTGTTAGATCAAGACACATGGCAACATCATATTGCATCTTGCATATCACTCTTGCCTATATATTCAAGGCATATGTACATTTTTAATCATATTCTAGATCAATAACAATCTCCATTTGCATGCCCTTAGTTGCAACACTTTTTGTGTGGTTGAATTTCTTCTCAAAAAAGGTCCTCCATTGAAGACTGCAGCTTCTTTAGGGACATTGTGCATCTATCATTTCAACACTTTTATCCATCCTTAATGGATTAGTCTAAATCTACCTTAGTGGTAATATCTCTTTGAGATGTTTTTTTTAGGATCCCATGTTCCTTTTATCACCCCTAGGCTCTTAGCCCATCTTAAAGCATAGGACCTTGAGTGTGTTAGTGCACATCTCTTTTACTACAAAAATTGTCACTAATATCACTTTCTTTGGTAGTATTCTTTACCATTGATTTTTTTCATAGTGGCTTATCATGTTTGTGATTCTTGACCTCCCAATAATATGTATGTAGTGTGTGTGCATGTGCATACACACACATGTTTGTTTGTATGTGTATGTAGGGTATATATGTGTGTAGTGTCATTTATTACTTCCCTTATGTGTCCTTGTATTTGAGTCTTTTGTTTTATTCCATATTTCCTCCTATTCTCATTTACCTTCTATATCATGTTTCATGTTTTATTTCCTCACTTGGGATTATCTATATGCTTTTTATATGATACCTTTAATTCATATGATATGTTCTTATCCATGTTATATGTTTATGTTGTTTAGCTCCTATATTTTCCTATGGTCTTTGTTTTAGCTCATATGATTTCATGTCTTCTTTATTTAGATGTTATAATTTCCTATATTCTTTTTTAGCTTACAGATATCTTATATTTCATGATTGTTTCTAATCTTTTTTACACATCCCTTGCTATATTTATATGCTAGATGATTCTTGAATTCACCATGATTCTCTAAGTTCCATGAATATGGTGTTTACCTCATAGGTTATGCCATCATCATTATGCTTATCTTTTAATTATAAGTGTCTATCATGTTTAAGCTTATCATGGTCACATTCCATACATGTTTATGGTTCTTACCATGCCTATATCTTGTGATTTTCTTCATACCTACATTTTATGATTAATTATTATGATCCTTGTCATGCTTGTCTCTTACATTTTATTAATGCTTATATAATTTTTATTTAGTGTTCATGGCTAAAAAATTTGAACTTCATTGAGGACAACAATGGGGGAACCTCGCCTATCCCATGCCATATATATCTATCTTCCTCATGTCCTCATATGTTTGTCTTCTAATGATACTCTTTACCATGTTTACATGTTTTTAACATATTATTTTATTATTTCTTCCAATTCCTTGTATCCTTTGCATGCAACAAATTTTGGGAGGGGGGATATATATCACTTATATTCCTTTGTGAGTTGTGTTATGATAGGCTTGTAGCCATTCCCATCTCAATGGAAATTTTTATCAAACTATATACAAAGTTAAGTATTTTATTTCACATGGTCAAATCTTATCACTTTTTGTAATAAGCAAAATATCTCATCCTTATTCCTTCTTTTTTTAAGATAGTTTCTTTTAGAAACTTGTGATTCTATTTATTTTTAAATACTTCGTAGATGCTACTTATTGCACACTTTTTATAGGTTCAAGAATGATCTATTACTTTATAGAGAATTGTATCCTTTTGAGTGTTTGAAAAATATTTAATTTCCATGTTGGCTACTTATTTTACTTTGAGATGCATTCACTAGTAGTTGAAATTCGCATTAAAATGGGGGAAAACTATAATGGTGAAAATTACATTTCTATGCCCCTTTATACCTGCTTTGATTAGAGCTTCCTAAATGCAACAAGTTCAGAAGTGGAGCATTCTTGTAGGAAACTCTACTCATAATATTCTCGTATCATGATCCCATCATCAATTATCCCTAGAGATTCAATCCCAATTCATGTATCTCCTATATGTCACCCTAGATTAGGTCCATAGATAGGGACTTCACCTAGGTCATATCCATAGTTATGTATCTAAACCCTAAAATTTTAAAATTCAAATTCATAAGTTATCCCACTAACTCCCTCCTACTAACCATTATGAGATCACCTAGCACACATTTGTGTTGACTTGTATACTTAGTTGTGGAATGCAAAAAATAATATACATGTCAAAGAGATTAAATGAGAATCTATTCTACTTCAGTTATTTGTGACATTATCCTAGGTTCATTCCATACTTGTTTGTTATCTTTGAGGATTTTCTTAGAGCCGTTAGGTTGATCCAACTAAGGGTATGACTAATAATAATGTGACCCACAATTCAACAGATTCCTAAAGGTGTTTCTAAACACCACCAATCCTTATATAGATTCAAATATCAGAAGATCAAGGCAAATGACTTCTAACATTCAACAATCTACCAGTTTAGTTTTGCTAGTTGTAGTTCAAGTCCACATGTTAGGTTAGAGGTTAGTTCCACATGCAAATATGTGAACTAAGACAAAAACTAATCAATTTGCAACCTTTGAGATGACTTCATTAACCAAGTATTATAATTCTAACATTGTGACAAATAAATTTCTAATATCTTTAACATCAATTTTCCATATTTAAATTTTATTTTTTTTATATGTAAGGCTATTTTTATTAGATTAAAAAAGGAAAGTATACAAACGTCTGCAAGGTAGGATTTTTCATATATTTTGAACCAGACCCAAAAACTATCAACTGTGTTCGACCAGCACAAAAAAGGAGAACATAGCAAAATAACATTTAATAGTGCCATTGATACGACCCAAAAAAAATACCAAACAAAAACTATCACCACCAAACCAAGGCATTTACCAAACGAAATTTGAAACCAGCCATACCACATGCTACAAAAACCCATTAAGTTTTGCAAATGATTTGGAACCCTTAACCCATTCGACACTACCAGCCGCCTTCAACCCTAGCAGTTTCTTTAGGTAGTCCACTGCCATGACCACGATCATTCGATGGTGCATAAGAGCCACCCCGCTTAGGTCCAAAAGAAATGGATAAAACTTTACCACTTCATCCGTATTTATCAGAAGCTCCAATTTAGAAGGCCACAAAATCCCAATGCCTATGATAGTCAACTTCAGAACCACCTCCACACCTCTTATCAGGTCCTTCCTGAACAATCAAACTAGCAATTCCTTCACCTCCTCCTTAGGGACTCATTTTTCAAGCAAGGAGGCCAATAACTGTGAAGAAATGTGTGCATTATCCCTCCCATACTCCTTTCGCTCAAGGTGCCCCCTCCCTAGAACCACTTTGGCCACTACAAATGTGAGCAGATCAATATTAAGCAAAATTCACTTCAATCGTTGATTCATTATCTTGCAGAAAGCAACTTGCCATGACAAAGCCAGTAGAGAAATAAGGGTATCTACACCAAACCACACTAGACCCTCCACCGAAACTGTAATGACAAACTTTGAGTGCCTGGCCATTGGAAACCATAGATAAATCTAGAGACCAAGCGAAGAATGCTGACGAACACACCACCATACACAAAGCAACAAAACCAAAAAAAATTATTATGCTACACAATCATCTCCTCCTCACATTAATAATGCCTACAGCCTCCAAGCAATTTTGTCACCACACAAATGAGGCATCAATTCAAAGCTTGGAAAGTTGTCCTCTTGCTAGTGATTTCATCCTGTAACTTCACCTCTAAGTATGAGGCAATCCTTAGAAAACGTGCTTTATCTTTCCCCATTATTGCATGTGCCTCGCCAAAACATGAATTCCAACCCCTTACTCCTTCATCCACCTTAGCACCTAACGACCTTACATGGATGCTACCCGTCATAGACTGACGAATTCCCTCTTCTAGCTTGGAGGGCCGCCCTCCCATCCACCCACTGTATTTAACAGATAATTACGTTGAAAGTCTTCCCTATTTAAAAATAGCCAAGTTGATTTATGAAATCAATGGTTGAGAGTTGAGGAGAATCAATGTAAGATGAATGAAAATATCTCATCCATTCATAGCTTCTTGCCCTTTTTTCTTGTTGTCGTTTTCCTATGTTTGTTTCCCGTGCATTATTTTCACCCATCATGTCATTTACAACTTGTCGATCACATTTTTTATTTCCTGTAATGGACTAACCCTTTCATAAAGTAAAAATTCCTTAATTTTACACTTAACAAGTAAAGTAATGAGTAACAAATCCATTGCAATAAAAAAGTTCTTTTATTTTATTGATAATTTCCAAATAAGATACAACATATTTAAACAAGTATTCCTTTCTCATTTCAAATATAAATCAGAGAAAGAAAAAATACAAGTACATACATAGCTCATGGATCTTTTCAACAAATAGTAGTAAGATGGTCCAGGTTCCTTTCCTTTCAAATCTTAGTTCTTTTGTCACCTGTTGTGGAGGAGAAGCATCACTCGGGTGCTTTTCTGCCAACCATGGACTCTTAATGCGGTCCCCTACACATCTATTATTTGGTAGATGGCCCTTCCCTTTGACAAAGAGATTGGTAGAGTAATTGGTACCGAAAACCAACTGAGCATAGTGTCATGTAATACATAACTAGAACCTTGTAATTCTACAATCCCGAAGTAGCATGTACTAATGAATCACGGTGAACTGATAGTGTAGTCTGAAACATCACACGGTCTAAGTGGATGTCATACATTGCACTACTTTGGCCAAATTATTCTCATTCAGTACTTGGAATGAAGTCATCTATCATAAACACTACTCACCACTGATTTGACTTAAGGATGTCTTACACTATGCATAGGCATCGTCCTTCAATAGATAATTTTCCATCCCAAACTAACCTACAACTTTCTAGTCTAATTGAAATGCATATAAAAAAAAGTCCACAAGCCCCCTCCCTTACTGGATTATCTATCCTAGGAGTAACACAAGCTTCCCTAGTTAACTTAATAACTTAGCCGGTGTACCTCAAGAGACTCTTGCATTCAATCAAGACTAATAGAACAATATCTAAGCAAATAACATTCTCTTGTTATGGAGATCATTACAAACATGTAAAACATAGCTAGAATTTACTTCATTTTCTCTTTTCTGAAAGACAACATTTATTCTTCCTATGCACAAACAAAAAATACTTCTGAAACAACATATTAATCTTTGTAAAAGAATAGTAGAAGAATATCCCATGCCTGTAGACCCTTTTCCCAACTGAAGATAGGGTTTCCTTTACTTCTAGCTCAATCCAGTTTCCAATTTCACATAAGATGATAACTCCTCACAAAATTCCCTCTTTCTCACTCTCAGAAAATAGTAGCACGACTACGTATTCCTTGGGTAGAATACGTTTCTCTCCAAAATATAAATAACTCTCAGAAATATGAACACTACTATACACTAAGATCACTCAAAATTATGATGAATAGTTGTATAAAATGTCACTCAGAATTATGATGATTGGCTGCTATAAAATGTCACAAGATAATACACACAGGTTGATAATAAAAATTTGTGAGTGAATGAAATGAAAAGAGTAATGTAAATTAGGAAAATTGGGGCAACTATTTATAGATCCTAGCCTCCAACAATTTTCTACGATTATGGCATGTGAATTGACACCACTTCCCTAACAGTTTCAATCCCTAGAGGTGGCACCAATTCCATGCCATACCCAACGCTTAAAATGGTGGGTCGTCCTCCAATTTTTTATAGCATTGTGAAGACTAATTCCAAAGCACATGGAGAAATTATGTCGATCGACACCTACAAAATTTTCTTCTCAGATTTGGCGCCAAATTCATAATATGGTGGGTCAGAGAAAAAGTAATTTGTTAATTCTCGAACACATAGCCTTCTTTATAGGTTGAGTTGACAATATTTTAACTATGTTGGCTTTATTTTCATTTCAGTTTAAAGACTCAGTCAAAGGTTTAAATGCCTTTTAGTTGCTTCACACCTGCGTGCATATTTCTTGGCACGCGACTTCTCAATTTGTCATGTTAGCTTCAAACTCAAATATTTAGCCATTTCAAAATAATAACATATCGATCTTCCAAAACATATCAATTTTGAATAATTTATTTCTAATTTTAAAGACGTTGATTCAAAAATATTTCACTTTCATAGTTTAATGATGAATATTTAATTGAATAGGAAATAGTTCAATTTCCCAAAGTTCAAATGATGAATTATTAAATATTTTATTATATATATATATAGTTAATAATAGTTTCCAAAAATATTAAACATATATTTAAATACCCAAGTATATATATATGTTTTAATATAACTATTATATATATAATCTTTAATATATAATTATATATATTTAATAAATATATATAATTATATGTATTTAATAAATATATATATTGTGAGCCGGTTAGCATAAATTTGATATATATATATATATATATCCAATTCAGAAGGCAATAATAATAATATTATTAATATCCACATAATACAGGGGGTTCACCCCACAGTGCAATGGCAGTTGCAACACCATGTTGATACGGTGGTTAGGTGTTTGAGTCTCACCACTAGGAATTCAATGTGAAGGAAGGTTGTGGGAGATAAGGCAGGCCAAGGATCAGATGGGTGAGACTGATGACATTGGAGTGTTCCATCCGGCTGCGGTGGTGAAGGAAGCTTGGCGTGCTGGAGGAAAGATGTGGTAGTCAACAGTCCACGGAGGCAGCGCTGGAGCATGGTCAGAGGATGACAACGGGAGTGTTGGGAAGATGGAAGATGAAAAATATCGGTGAGATGGAGGACAAATAACGGTGGTATTTGGAGCATGGGGTATAAGGCAGAAGTGGAGGTAGAAGTGAAGTCGTCAGGGAAAGAGAAAGTGTAATCGGCATGAAATCGTCGACAAAGAAATAAAGGCTCAGGAAATCCAGGCGGCTGAAGCTCACGCTTTCAGCTCGAAAAACAGCAAAGTCGCTTGCTCCGCGTTCATCATTTCAAGCTTTGCCTTCCTCGAGATAAAGTCAAATCTGGATCACTTCGATCCGCAGTCAATCAGAGATATGTCATAAACATGTATATCCCTCTATGTACACATATGTGTAGGTATACCATATCGATGCATCTGTATGAGAATTTCCATTAGCTAATGTACACTTGTATCGATATGTATATACATATGGATACATGTATATACTTTATATATGTATATATGCCACTTTCAATTCACTTATATCAATTTACTTTACCACCATATTGATAGGTGTGTACATGTGGTATCTCTATACATATGCATATACGTGTTGAAAGATCCTCCTGACATGTGTATGCATACATATAAACATAATTCCATGTACATCCGACCTATCCATATGATCGTAATATCATAAGATAGATACATAGATAAACATCACTCATAAATGCACATAGAAGTAGACAAGACTCCTAATGCAAACATATAAGCTAAGGATGACTTAACTATAACACATACAAACTGACTCAGTTCACTCAATCTAAGGTGAAGTGTGTGTATGCTTAGATAGTTGAATTTATCGGTTACCTGACCAAGATCCTCTCTCGAATGATACTTCTCCTTCGCTTGGAGGAATGGTTCATATACATGCATCCATTGACATAATCTCATGACAGTCAAATGTTCATAACATTAGCAGTATACATAAACATCCCAAGTTAGAATAATCATAATTCAATAACCTTATAATGCAATATTTCACCATGGATACCATCAATTGAAGCAACATTAAAAGAGACAATCATTAAATGTGAAAAAACTCATATATTGATAACAAGGAACAACATATTTTATTCATCTTTTGAATTCTCTTTACAGTAATTTTACCCTATGCAATACTAATAAGTAGTAGCTATACATTCGAGGTGTAACATACTCCCCCCTTATGAATCATCGTCCTCAATGAGCTAAGGTATTATTCAAAGCATATAAAAAAAATCTAACTCTACATTTATTCTTCATTCTCAAAAGCTTTAAGAATGTCTAGAAATTTCTGCTAAATTTCTGCATAATCCTCAAAAGTAGTCGAGTCTTCTGTGTACTAATCCCACTAGAATTTTCACTACAAGACATCCATGTTATGTAAGTGAAGCTTACGTATTTCCAACACCTTGACGAGCTTGAGAGTTACTACTTTGGGATCCTTTACCTGTAAAGCAGTCCAATCAATTACATGACTATTTATTGGCATATACTTTTAAGGTAGGACACATGGAAGACATTATGCATTTTGGCAAGAGCTGGTGGAAAATCGATTCAATAGGCTACAAGATTCAGTTCCTCAATAACTTCAAAGGGTTCAACATAACACGGGGCTAACTTAGAAGACTTTCCAAATTTGATGGAGCTTTTGTGAGGTTTTACTCTCATAAGAACTTTGTCACCTAAAGCAAAATTATGGGGCACTCTCTTGACATCTACATAAATTTTTTGTTGATTGTTAGCTTCTGCTAACCTTTGCTTAATAACCTTCACTTGCTCATCCATTTATGTTAACATTTTTGGTTCAAGACTTACTCAATCCTCAAGTTTATCCCAACTTATCAGATTTCAACACTTTCGACCATACAAAGCTTTGAAAGGAGTTATCTTTATTGTAGAATGATATGAGTTATTGTAAGCAAATTTGACTAAGGGTAAATAATCTTCCCACTTGTATTTCTAATCCATGCAATACACCCCAAGTAGGTCCTCTAATACTTGGTTTACCCTTTCAGTTTTCCCATCCATTTTTGGATGATATGCCGAGCTAATATTTAATTGAGTCCCCAATGTAGAAAACAAGGTTTTCTAAAACCTAGAAGTGATTCATACATCCCTATCAGAAATAATCTTTTCAGGAATCCCATGCAATCTAAACACTTCCTGCACAAACTTCCTTGTTATGGTTGGTGCTCCATCAATTAGGTTCCCTAGTATAAAATGTGCCACTTTTGTAAGTTTATCCACTACCACTAGTATGGCATTGTGCTTATTACTAGACATAGGCAGTCCTTGCACAAAATCCATACTTATAACTTGCCACTTCCATTATGGTATGTCATGTGGGTATAACAAACCCGCAAGATGATGATGTTTAGCTTTCACCCTTTGACACTCAAGACACCTAGCCACATAACTAGAAGCATATCCTTTCATTCCCTTCCATAAGTATAATGGTTTCACATCAGCCATCATTTTTGTCACTCCCAGATGTCTGAAATATGGTGCTTCGTGTATTTCCTTCCATACCAGATTTCTCAATTCTTTCACATCAGGTACATATATTCTACATTTGTACCTACATATTATACTAGGTTCAAACTAAAAACCTTCATACCTAGGATCTTGAGGATTATCCATAAGTTCTTGCTTAACTTGTAAGTAATACTCATCCTCTTTGCATTTCTGGAGTACTTGCCTTTTGAAAGCGGTATGAATTGCTACAATCAAAGTAATGTGATGTCTCTGAATTAATGCATCAACAACCTGATTCTCTTTTCCCTTGATATAATTGATATTAAAATCATATTCATTTATCAACTCTAACCATCTCCTCTGTCTGACATTCAAATTTGATTGAGTAAAAAGGTACTTCAATCCATTATGGTCATTTTTTAACTCAAAGGGTTTTCCTAGCAAATAGTGCCTCCACATTTGCAATGCATGAACTATAGATGCTAACTCTAAATCATACAATGCATAATTCATTTCCTAGATTCATATGCAATCGCTTGTCAATCTTGCATTAGTACACCTCATATCCCTTCTCTACATGCATCCGTGATAACCGTGAAACTTCCTTCAGGATCTGGTACCTTTAGGATTGGTGCAGTGGTTAGTTTCTCTTTAAGTAGGTCAAATGCTTCTTGAAACTTCTCATTCCATTCAAAATTATTTCCTTTCTTTTGTAAAGAAGTTATAGGAAAGGAAATCTTAGAAAAGTTTGTGATGAATTTCCTATAGTATCTTGCCAAGCCCATAAAACTTCTCACTTTTGACATGTTTTTGGGTATAGGCCACTAAATAACTGCCTTAATCTTTGTTGGATCTACTGCAATTCCTTCTACTGAAATTACATGGCCCAAATAATGTACTCTCTTTTGGAAAAATGTACACTTGGACAGTTTTTTGTACAACTTGTGCTCTCTCAATCATTGTAGGACCATTTCAAGATGCTTGCAATGCTCTTCCTCATTTCTAGAGTAAATTAGGATGTCATCTAGAAATAATAATACAAACTTGTCCAAGTAATCTTTGAACACACTATTCATAAGATTCATGAATGTTGCTGGTGAATTTGTTAAACCGAAGGGTAAAATAGTGAACTCATAGTGTTCATACCGAGTTTTGAAAGTAGTTTTAAAGATATCTTCATCTTTAACCCTTAACTGATGATAGCCAGATTGCAAATCTATCTTTGAAAATACAGTTGCACCTCTCATTTGATCAAAAAGATCATTAATGCATGACAAAAAATACTTCATAACCATAGTTTATTAAGCATATGATAGTCGATGCACAATCACAATGTTCCATCCTTCTTGACAAATATAATTGGATCTCCCCAAGGTGAAACTCTTAGTCTTATTATTCCCTTTGACAACAATTTAACCAATTGTGTCTTAAGTTCCATAAGTTCTATGGTGGTCATCCTATAGGGTACCTTGGATATAGGTTCAGATCCATAAACTACATCAATAGAGAAACCAAACACTTGTTTCAGAGCTAGTCTTGGTAACTCTTCAGGAAATACATTTGAGAATTCCCTCAAAATGGGATACTTCTCTATATCTAATTTTCATGTTTCCTCGATTTCTCCATCTTCTAACTCTTGTAGACTCTCATACTCAAAATTTTCTCTATCATGCTCAAGCTCTTCAATCTTTATAGCAAATATTTTACACCCTTTCTTCTTAGCTTTCTCAAGTTGCATTGTTGTAATTTGTCAAACTTTTACCTCTTTGGGTATTCCTTGGATTTTAACTTGATTTAGGTAGTCATCTAGACTCTCAACACTCTTGGCATGACAATCTACTATGGCCCTATGCCTCCACAACCAATTCATTCCTAGGATAACATCATATGCTCCTAGTGGTGGGACATAAAGGTTTGCTTCAGTAGAAAAACTAGGTAGTTCTATCCTAGCCTCAAATAAGCATTGATCCACCTTTGCTCTTGTGTTGTTTGCATACTCTACATTCCATGTCATTTCCATGTACCATGCCTTCCTAGATAATTGCTTTGTTATTCTATGTGAAATAAAATTCCAGTAGCACCCATATCAATTAGCATAGAAATAGGCAAGCCAAACAAAGTACATGATGTTTCAATCAGTGTCACTTGGTAATCAACTTGTTGATCATTTGCAGCAACATGTATCATCTACTGAAACATAGCTTGCTGACTAGGTAATGAGTTGATATATGGTTGGGAACCAAAATTTTTACTAGGAAATTCATTTTTATAGCGATTCCCTTTTCATATAAAACAGCTTGTTCTTGGTCTTCTTTTCTCCACATTATCTCCAGACTTGTTAACACCTTCATTAGCCTTATTAGTGTTACTAAAGATTGAATTATTTCTTTTACAATCTCTCTTGAACTCTTTTCCATTAAAGTGATATCTTCTCCCCTTTGGCTTGGTTGTATCCTAAACATGTTCCTCTTTCTTAGGAGCTATCTTGTTGGAAACTTCAATATCCCTCTTATGCTCCCTCCTTTCCTGTCGGTTGGAATATGCTTTCAACTTTTGTTCTTGCTTGATGAATTTTTTGTATACAAGGTCCATTGTGGTTGGACCATGCATATCTACTTCTCCTCCAATTCTGCTATTGAGTCCTAAAATGAATTTCTTGATATGAAAATGTTCATCCTTGTGATAAATAGGAACATAATGAAGAAGTCGAGTGAAATTCTCCCAGTATTCATTGACTGTCATGGTACCTTGCCTCAACTCTTGAAATTCTGAGAGTTTCTAGTCATAAAAGAGTTGTCTAGTAACCATCTCTTACAAAAAAAATCCATAAATTTCCCCCAAGTTAGTTTCATGAACTTATGTTAAGCTCCAACTTCTTGTTCATCCACCAGTTAGAGGCTTCACCCGCTAACTGATATGCACCCCAAGTTGCTGTGGTTACTTCATCATAGTTCCTTATCTCAAAGTATTTTTCCCTTTGCACAAGCTAGAATTCAACTTCATCTCCTCTAGCAATACCATCAAACTTTGGTGGGAGTATCTTCTTCATATCCCTAGACAGTTCGGTGGCCACAATCCTCTTATTCCTCTTAATGGATGGTGTGGGTGATTTTTCCTTGTCTTGGTTATGATTTTCATCTTGCTCATGAGAACTTTCTCCTTCTAGACTATTGATAGGTATCTCATTCTCTACCCTATCCTAAGCTTTTTCTTTTTCCAGATTAGTTAGCCTTGCCAAGATTTGGTCAAGCCTAGCTCCCATTCTAGTAGTTCCTTGTCCACCCTCCTAACTAGTTCTAGGAATATTTCACATCCTCTCATATGTTCTCACCATGCTTTAATGATTGGTTTAAACCTGAATGTTTTATTCATGTTAGCCTAATTATGCTATCAATTAATTTTATGGAAAGCATAAAAGTACACATTCTAATAACACAAAAAATTCCATAAAAGATCAAGTATACACTTCTTTTGATAAACACATAATTTTATTCATAACATGAGGATTTCAATATCCTATCGATTACATTGATCGAATATTCAGGTAGTCAATGGGAGACCATCCTTTAGATTCACTCTCAGACACATAACTTAAAAGAGTATAACCTACAGACTGAGAAAATTGTTGTTCTCTATCTTTCTATTCATCTCTCATTTGTTTGTAACTATCCCAAAAAGGATAATAACCTTCAAATTTATCATCCGATACATAATTGCAATAAGTAATGTCAATAAAGTGTTCATCAATAATGTAGTCTACATTTTTCACAGACATTTGTTCATGAGACCATTTCTCGACTGGTGGTGTCTTTGGTGTATATCGCTCATACTCTTGAAGAAATTGATATCACTTCATTCAATGGTAGAGCTCTAAGATCCCTAAAGATGAATGCAAGACTGGAACTTTCTTTTGATGGCATGTCCCTGGAAAGTGGTAATAGTTATGACTTTTTAGGTGAGACAGCTGGTAGGTATTTGTACATAGACTCCATTCTCATCTTCCTCTTCACATCGTTGATTCGAGAAAGTGCATGACTAAAAGTTTCAATATCGCTCAACCAGATAGCATTATCATAGTTGGTTCCTTCAATGGTTCTAACAATGGCTTTTTTTTCCTTCTTGGCCTTAAGGTAATGTTCATTTCTGACTATTGACTTTCAAGTCATTAATCTAATACGCACCATCCTAACACAAGAATTTTTCACAACATTAGATAATCTATGGAAATCTAACATTATTTTGTACCTCAAAGCAAGTATGGGATGATCTAAGTGCTTTGTTTGGATCACAAGCATCAATCACAAAGATGGCCCTAAAAAATATATATATTTGGGCTAAAAATGATGAAAAGTGGCAATATTGTTCAACACATTAATAAATTTTGTACCCTGATGAATTAACTAGTTGGGATAAAGCACAAGGTAGGTAATGATGATGCAAAATCTATTTTGTGGAATAGTATGCCTTCTAGCTATAGTAATGTTGTGTTCACATTGAACAAATTAGATGTTACTCTAGAAGATATTATCTCTATCTTGATCGATGAAGGAGCCAAGAAAAATAATTCAAATATAAAGGAAACTACAATACTTGTTAGAAACAAGGTTAACCTTTCCTCTATATACAGTTCTACTTCAAGTTCTTTAATATAATTTTGTGTTGCAATTACAAGAAAATGGAGCACATTGTAATAAAATATATCCAATGTGCATGATTTCCTTGATGACAATCTCAATACAAATAATACATTTGTTGCAAACAATGATAATGCCTTTTTGAAGTAGCTACTAAAGAGCCTCCACATGAAAATAATGATGAGGAAAATATTTTGTAAAAAAAATTAAGA